>JAHLJT010009419.1:138619595-138624083 GCA_031308135.1 Acheta domesticus | reverse complement strand
ACGTACTATGAGAATAGTCTTCCTAGTTTTCGTGCATAAGCTTCAGCTTTTCCAAGATATAAATTAACGAAAGTATAATTTTCCAGCTTTTTCAGTGCAATATGACTGAGCATGCTGACTTGACCATTTAAACAAATCATTGTTGATAACAAAAATACTAGTACAAAACTAGTACAATACTAGTACAAAACAAACCTAACAAGACACAGTCTTCTTTCTTAACTGTAGACAATCATCCATTCTTTGCCAATATTGGTTCTTTCTTCTTTTTGTCTTAGAACATCAATGATGATGTAAATAACCTTGTCAGTCTGCACAAAACACATTGTACACAGAAAGCACAAATATTTGATGGAGGGAATCTAAACCTTTTAAGTGTGATGTCACAAAGATGGCCACTGGCACCAAGAGCTGAAATGTAGGTGGCGTTGGTAGTACCGATACTCACCAGACGAACAGAAACGTAATAGAATTTAATGAGGCCTTCGGCCTCAAAATTTTAAGTTTTAAAGCCCTAAAACACTTTGTTTAGGGGTTATATAACTCTATAGATTTTGACAATGCTGTCGTGTGTTGCGGGTTGCATTTGAAATGAATATTTGTCACATCTCCATGAAATTATTTTTCTTTAGAGACCTCATTTACAAAGATTAGTTGTGTGTAAGAAACGCAAAGGAAAAATATACAACTGAAATAATATAGGAGACGATAAACAAGCTTGTTTCAGGTTTAATTATTACAAGGAGAGACATTCTATTTATACACACTCAGAACATATTGCCAGCAACTCTCTCAAATTATAAAGCATACTTAGCTAGGCTTACTATGAAAAATATTCCTGAGTTGAACATTTAATCTCAATCTGAAGAGCCACAAAATTCACAAATTTCACACCACTCAGCCTGCAAGTGACACACTTGGTATGAGTTTTATTTAAGATTTAGGATGCTAGAAATTAAAAGCATTAAAACCTTTCAGATCCAACTGGACAAGATAATTCCTTTATAAGTAAGCATTCATGTATTAAAACTTCAGCAAAATGTAATAAAAATAAATTACATGATAGGAGACACTTAACTGCATTTCTTTGGTACAAAAAAACATAGATCATAGACCATGCTTCCGACTGCTTCTAGCTTTAGCGTGGCAAAAAGTGACTGAAATAAGTGTTTGAGAACTTGGCTCACTGTAATTAAGGAGTAATATTTCCCTTTTTATAGATCACTGCAGACCTTCACACCTTGCCCCCCTTCCCTGAATTGTTTACCATAGTACAAATTTCTGATATAATTCAATGCTTTGGAACTCTTTGGGGCACATTTATTCACAAAGGATACTCAAAAAGACAATTTTCAAGAACTACAATGACATTAGGACAATACATTACAACTACATAGGACAATAATACAGAAAAAAGACGAGTACCTGCATATTTACCTTCATGCCAAGCTCTTTCTCCTGTAGTGGTCTACAGTATACAGGCACTGGCACTGGTACATGGCTAGAGCTTGTAAGTCGTGCAACAGATGACTGTTGGGCTAACTGTATTTGAAGAAACTTTTGCAGGAAGGCTCCAACCATAAGCTTGTAAGCGGCCATCATCTTTGCGTACATGAGCTCTTACTTGGCGGTATTGCTCACGACGCTCAGTAGCACGTCGCTGTGCCAATTTTTCAGATGATCTGTAATACATTTCAGATTATTCATATTGCTTTGAAAGCACAATTAATAAGAATTCATTTCAAAGTAGCACAAGACACGCAGAGTTTTTCTTTTCCATCCTCAGGATCCAAACTTGCTTGAGTAAAATGTTCTGAATTACTATATATACTTGAATAATACTCGCACCCTAATTTTACGGAAAGGAATCCCAACAAACAAAAATAAAATAAAAAAACTCCCACTCTTATTGCAAAAAAAAAAAAATTGTTCCATTAATGTAGTACATTGTTAATGTTGAAACATTATCCTGCATTCACAATAAAAGAAAAATAATCAAAGTCGCGTTTTGTCCTTAAGCCACTTTCATCCCCATCATACTGCCTTCCTGCTTCACGGTCACCAATTTGTTCTGCTTCTTCTATCACGCATAATTTTTCTTTTGCAATGAAAGGTCTCTTGCACGAGCTTGCAGAAGCTATGATTACTAGTGGGACTGGCGAACATTACTGCAACTCGCAGGTGACGTCAGCAGCATCGACGCGCGCATCTGATGCCTGCGCACTCGCGGCACATCATGCGCAGCTTAGACATCGTATGTTATGTGAGACTGCACACGAGCGCTTTTCGCGTTGAGCACATAAGCCTTGTTGCCAACGTGCGTTGCCTAGCGGAGGCCGTGCGTTACCTTGACTAGCTAGAATGCTAGAAAACGCACGTTATCTTCACTAATGTTGTTGCTTGAGCTGCGAGTACAACACACGTCGCCAAGAGCGTTCGTGTGCCGTTTCGCATATCGTACAGTGTTAATCTACGACGCGCGTTAAGTGGCACGTGCGCACAGGCATCAACGCAGCTGACGTCATCAGCGTTAAAGTGACGCGCGTCTACGCAATGTTCGTGTGCTGGGGGCCTCAAAGAACGGTTTCTACTAACCCACTCCGCTACGTAACCATGCGCAACACGCTTCCAGCTCGCGTGTTTCAGCCTTGACACGAATAACTCCTGCACCCCAATTTTCAACTACCAATTTTGGAAAAAAAATTGCGGGGATTATTTAAGCATATACTTGAAAATATATAATTTAATTTCTTGCAATCAGATTTTAAGTAGGACTAAGATCTACTGATGTCTCAAATACTTGGTAACCTATCTTATATTTTAAACTTACTTCCATGTTTCTGTATATTGATATTTGTCTACATTACCAACACGGAATTTGGACTAACAAATTATTAGAGAAGAAATATTTTCTGGCAGGGTTACAGCAACCTTATAAGATTAATACACAGAGCAGGCAAGCTTTAATTGCTTTTGACAATCAACTATCAAAATGATATAAGATAGCAAAATGATATAAGATAGAGTATAGCATGATCAACTTATCTCTAAAAAATCATCAAAATTAGAAGAGACATTCAAGAGGAGTCTGCTATCAAATATTGTAACTTCTGTTTTCATAGTCTAAATTTCAATGCTTCCTTGGTTAACTGGCAACTTTTGTAGAAAAGCATGCTTTACAACTTGAATTGCTGTGCTACAACGTGTTGAGTAGCACATTCATTCAAAATTATCACAATAACACTTATAAGAAGAAATAAAATATATTTCTAACTTACATTTCACCGTCAAGATAATCCAGGCCTCGCTTCCTATCAGTAAGAGATCTTTTACGCATGCTCTCGAGAGCAGGTGCAACATGGTGGGTAGGAGCATTGTATCGAACATTCACATATGGTAAAGGTTTGCGCTGAGGCCGCTCTGGTGTACTAAAAGGTTGCTGAAACTGCAAAGAAACTAATTAATATAACGAAGAGACTACCAAACATGCAGAACACATTAACAGTAAGGAATTTTTGTGCAAACATCACATAATTAATGTAAATATTACATACATCGAAAAACTCAATTTTTTTAATATAATTTTAGTAGCAATAAGCTTAGAACATGTTCACCTACACAAAGCCCTTGATTTCTTTTCTTTTTTTTTTTTCTTTTCTTTTATTAACTCAAATTTGAGTTGTATGTTGACTACACTGTGAACCACAGTTCAGTCTTGAATTACTTGGATTTGACAAAAGAAATAGTAAAGACTCTGTTAGAAGAGTTGATACATTTCAAGTGGTCCAGAATTAAATAAGTTGGCTGCTTCAACTACTCGGAAAAAATTGAAAGTGTGGGTATTTGCAAAAGCATAGGGGGAGGGAAACGTTAGACACAAACGATTCTGTCTTACACAGGTTTTACTGTATTATTAATTATGAAACTATATATATATATATATATATATATATATATATATATATATATATATGGTACTTTTGTGTATCAACATTTTTAAATTCATTGCAAGGCAATTCTTGTTTGGAAAATAGATTATTATAACAGTCTTTTAATTACATAAACAAGAAAATAACTATGTTAATATTTGAACTGAAACCAACAGAAGTTTTTCATTACACTCACAATTTCCATATACTTTGTTTACTCTTCTTATCCAATGTTGAGTCATTTCGTGAAGCACGTATCATTTCTGTCCAACGAACTGCTTCCTGTAGTTCCATGAATTTCTCTTTGTATTGGTTGCGTTCCATTAAGACTCGTGCCATTTCAACACGTGTAAATCGTTTACGTTGAGCCATAGGAACATCCTCCTAAAACAGCAAAATATTCATATTGATACAAAACCAGTGGTGCTACAGAATGGCACAGACTTTCCCGTAGTAGTTTTCTATTTCCTTGGGTCTTCGCTAGCTATTCGGAATTGCCACAAACTCATTCTTGCCAGCTGTAATCTATCAACGCCTAAAGTTAATTTTTTTGTCATTT
>JAHLJT010009419.1:138417095-138614595 GCA_031308135.1 Acheta domesticus | reverse complement strand
GAATGGAGAGAATTATTTTGTTTAACAATAGAGAAATGGACTACTACCTGACTGAGAAGCAGAGAAAAAGGGATTGCGAGACAAAAGTTTCAGAGGAAAAGTTGCCAGGTCGGTTAGAAAGATAAAAGTAGTAACATGGTGAATTGTAGGATAAGACTGATAAACGAATCAGACCATTCACGATGAGTCAGAATACACTATTGTAATTATTTTAGAGAAATTGGGGACCAACATTTCATTCATTTCAAAAATTTGCAGAGGATGAAGAAGATGCACATTATATGTTAAGGAAATTAAATGAGGAATGTGGAAAATAGGGTTTGAAAATCAATTCCAAAAAGACAAGAGTACATGATGGTAGGAGGCACTGGAAAAGATTTAGAATGGAAGATGACTAAATTGTGAAGTGCTGTTAAACGTATAAGTATTTAGGAATAATTTTAACTGACCAAGGGGGTAGTGAAGAAGAAATTAAACATCACATTTAGGAAGAAAAATCCAGGGGACAGAGGCAAAGTTAAAGGCTATGCAGTTTTGGAGATGCAGCTCTTCTTTTGGTCAAAAACAGTAAAAACTGTATATGACGTGTGGAGAAGGAGATCATCGGCGCACATTTTCTTGAGGCCCAGAAAAAAAGAGAAGAAAATGAAAAAGAAGAAAAGAAGAAAAAGAAGAAAAAGAAGAAAAGAAGAAAAAGAAGAAAAGAAAAGAAGAAAGAAGAGAAAGAAAAAGAAGAAAAAGAAAAAGAAGAAAAAGAAAAAGAAGAAAAAGAAAAAGAAAAAGAAGAAAAAGAAAAAGAAAAAGAAGAAAAAGAAAAAGAAGAAAAAGAAAAAGAAGGAAAAGAAAAAGAAGAAAAAGAAAAAGAAGAAAAAGAAAAAGAAGAAAAAGAAGAAAAGAAGAAGAAAAAGAAGAAAAGAAGAAGAAAAAGAACAAGAAGAACAAGAAGAAAAAGAACAAGAAGAACAAGAAGAAAAAGAAGAACAAGAAGAAAAAGAAGAACAAGAAGAAAAAGAAGAACAAGAAGAAAAAGAACAAGAACAACAAGAAGAAAAAGAACAAGAACAACAAGAAGAAAAAGAACAAGAACAACAAGAAAAAGAACAAGAACAACAAGAAGAAAAAGAACAAAAAAAGAACAAGAAAAAGAAGAAGAAATTGAAAAACTAGAAACAAGAATTTAGAAAAAAATTAATTATTTTAGAAAAATAAAAATTTGAAAAATGTTTGTTCCCGAGTTATAGAAAATCAATTTCAACGGTAAATGAACCGATTTGATTTTTTCTGCATTGCTAACAAAAAAGTAATGAATATCAATTCTACTCCTACCATTACAAGGAAAAGGAGTGCTCAACAAACGTGCACACAGTCAAGCTACATTTACGTCCAGAAGCAAAACAAGGGGCCATCTCAGCATTTGCTCAATGGATCAGGGAAACTGGACAAAAACCAGATTGAGATGGGGGTCATTGACCCGGAAGCAGAAGTACATTACTTGTTACAGGCGTATTAAATATTTTTTAAAATGTACACAATACAAATGTAAACTAATTTATTATATATCATTGTTTTGTTAAAATAAACATTATTTTTCTTTTTGACGATCAGTATAGTCTCTAATTATACAGAAACAGATTTGCAGCAGAAAAGATTTTACTTTTAACTTAAATTTGTGTACCAACTTTAATTGTTTAATGTCATCTGGCAATGCGTTGTAAAGTAACGTACATGTATTGAATACTTGATTTCTTGTACTGAGATACTGACACTTGATAAATGTGATTTCTACGGTGTGTGTTGTGATTATAATTATCAATATTGAATGAAAATATGTTCCCTCTGTTAAGTAGGTCATTTTTGACAAATATTACAAATTCGTAAATAAATAGACAAGGCAATGGTAAGATCCAAGCTCAATGAAAAGAGGCTTGCAGGGATCATGTGGAAGGCATTTTTTCGTTATTTGAATAATTTTCTTTTGCAATCTGAAGGTCTGAGTACTACAGGATGAGCTTCCCCAGAATATTATGCCATATCTCAGGAGGGAATGTATATTTGCAACATAAACGCAATGAGCTGCATGAAGGCTGACAGAATTTGAAAGAAGTTGGAATGTGTAACGTAATGAACTTAATTTAGTGTTTAATTCTGTTATATGTACATTCCATTTGAGGTTTGCTTGAATTGAGAGACCTAAAAATTTTGTTGCCTCAACATCATCTAATTGCATATTGTTTATTTTCAATGGAACATGTGATTGCCGAATGGAAATGCAAAAGTGCATTGAAACTGTTTTTCCTTCGTTAACAATTAATTTGTTATTATTAAACCAATTTGAAACTTCGGAAATCGAACTACTTACTGCTTCTTTTTTGCAAAGAACATTCATGTCATCAGCAAACAGAACCATTCTTTCATTTTTAATAGACAAGGGAATATTCTTTACATATAACAGAAAGAGGATAGGACCTAAGATCGAACCTTGTGGGACCCCATGCTCAATTGGCAAAGAATTGGAAACGTAAGTGTGTAATGTCCTTTCGTACCAGTATGGTATTGCTATTCTTTGAGTCCGATGTTTAACGTATGAAGTTATCAAATCTAGGGCAATACCACAAATTCCATACGAAGGTAATTTTGAGAGCAAGATTTTATGGTCAATAACGTCAAAAGCTTTCGAAAGATCTAAGAATATTCCAATGGGTACTTCATTTCGGTCTATTGATGAAGCAACATCTTTGAGAAAAGAAAAAATGGCAGTTTCGGTAGATTTTGATTTTCAAAAACAGTGTTGTGAGTCTGAAAACGCTTTGTTTTTCCTGAGAAAAGTTTCCACTCATAAGTAGAAAAGCCTCTCTAATATTTTTGAGAAAACTGACAAATTGGCCGTTAATTTTCAATATCATTTTTGTTCCCTTTTTTAAAAAGTGGCTTAATTTTTGCTGTTTTGAAAATATCTGGAAATATTCCTGTACATAAAGAAGTATTGAAAATGTGAGTTAACGGATGTATAAAGGCAGGTGTACAAGATTTTAATAAACAATCCGGAAATTCATCTAAACCAGATGAATATTAATTTTTTAGTTTACTAACTATTCTGAGGAATTCGTTGGGAGAAGTTTCGGAAATAAACATCGTCTCAGAAATTATTTGGGAAGTGTGAGATGTTGGTTTTAGTCCCTTCGTGAGATCAGACGCAATTATAGATAAGCGTTTGTTGGAGAGATCGGCAACTTGCTCTGGATTACTCGTTTCTCTTTCATTATCCTTTAAAATAACATTCTCTACAAGGTATCGAGATGATGTGTTTGTATTTTTTACGATATCCCAGATTGCTTTAGTTTTGTTACTAGCACTCAAAATATCCTGACTATTTTTATTATTTTTGCCTGAACTATTACTTTTCTTAAAATTCTTTTGTATTCTCGGAAGTATATATGGAAACCGGGAGATACATTATGATGTTTGGAAATAAAGTAAAGCATACGTTTGTTTCTACACAATGTTCTAATTCCTTGTGTGATCCAAGTATTACTTTTGCTTGAAATGTTTAATTTTCTCTTTTTAAGAGGAAAACACGCGTTAAAATGAAATGAAAGCTTGGAGAAAAATAAATTATATTTTTCATTTGTATCAACAGCATTATAAACTGCATCCCATGATTCATTCACCAAGTAGTCCATAAATAATTTTATATTAACTTTAGTGAATGCTTTGCACATGCTTGTATTATTTATTGTGTCAGTGTTTATGTTCTTAGTAATTGTTCTTAGCTGTTGTGTAAGGTTAATGGGAAGAATCAGAAACGAAAATATACAGCAGCAAATGGGTGTCATTGCAGTTATAGTAGACACAGTCGAAGGGAGAAGGTTAAAATGGTATGTGCATCTTAGAAGACTGACAGAGGAAAGATGAACATTAAAAACTTGGAAATGGCAGGTGCCAATGCACACAAAGAGAGGCAGACCAAGACTGACTTGGTTTGATGGCAACAGACAATTAGAAAAAGTCACATCAAAGATAATTGGCAAGACAAGAGAATGGAAGCTTAGGTGTGAGAGATGCCACTTGGTGTAGTTCAACTTGCAGGAGAAGAAGAAGATTGATTGAATAGGGTTTAGAGGGCGCTTCAACTATTGAGGTCATTTGTGTCCATGCCAAAGTATTTTAAAAAAAATGATGAAGTGTTGCAGATGCAATTTACTCACTGAATAAAAGCATGTACAATGCCTAAAAAGAGGGAGTGAATTCTGCATCAAGTATACATGCAGATATGGCAAAAGAAAAAAAGAAAAAGAGCATGTAAAATTTATCTTAAAATGTAAAATTGTCTGTAAAAGGGCCAAATAAAACAACATAAAACATTGTTACTATCTTTCAAATAAAATTAAATATTCCGCATTCTCTCTAAAAATGAAAAAGTTTTGAGAGCACAGAATCTTCATCCCTGAGCACCACCCATAGCGAGTTGACCAGGTCATATCTTCGCCGATTGACAACAAATTTCAAGCAGTGCAGGAAGGATGTGTTCCACAGAAAGAACCATCCTGCATGAGTCACAGATGAGAGGAGTTTCACCTCGAAGGAAGAAACCATGAGAAAAGTGGCAGTGTCCAATATGAAGATGGGTTAAAGTAACTTCCTCACGCCTAGAAGAGCTTAATGAGGAATGCCAGGGATTAACAGAATTCTTTATTGCACTTAGTTTAAAAGTGCTATTGTGCCACTGTTTGCCATGCTCTAAACATGGATGGTTTTAAGAAAGCCTTAACATCGGACAAAGGCACAGAAGGAATGTCGATAAAAGTTTTACGAGTCGCTGATTCCGCTGCCTGGTCAGCCAGTTCATTCCCTGTGATACTCACGTGGCCTGGGACCCAACTAAGTACCAGGTAATAGTGGCGGGACAGAAGATGATGAATCAGGCTTTGAACAGATAACGTCAGGTAGTCTGACGAAGGACGGGAGACAGCTTGAAGAGAGCTGAGAGAATCAGAACATAGAACTACTCGTTGCAATGTCGCTGACTTGATGTATTTTAGGGCCTCAAGATTTACAGACATTTCGGCAGTGAATATACTGCACTGGGAGTAAGCCGAAATGATTTGGTGGCCCTGATACAATAAAAACCATAAGCCACTGCGTCACTGCATGATGAACCCTCCATGTATAAGAATAAATGACCTGGATAGGCTTCTCTCATACCCTGAAACTGCTTCTGGTAAACCAGAGGACTAGTAGTTTGTTTGGATATATTGGAGAGTAAGAGATCAATATTGGGAAGGAGGAGTTTCCAAGGGGGAATCCAGTCACTTGTGGGTTTTACAGGAGTGGGAAGATCGACATTTAGTTCCCGTAGAAGATTTCGCAATCAAATACCTGGGGGATGGGGAAACAATGTTCGAAGAATTTACGAGGACCCATAATTTGAGTGGGTGATTATTTGACAACATGGACAGTCAGAGAGTCCTGACACTTTAGCACCTTAAGAGGCTAATAAAATATCTTGCCTTTGGCTAAGAGATGGTTCTCCACATTCGTACAAAAGGCATTCGATGCAACTCATGCAGTAGGTGCCTATACTAATCCTTATACCGGCATTGTGAATGGTATTTAATGGCCAGTGGGTTGGTGGAGACGCTGACCCATACACAATGCATCCATAATCCAAAATAGACCAGATGAGGGTTCTATACAAACGCAATAGACACACACGGTCTGTTCCCCAAAAGCTGCTTGTAAGGGTGAGGAGGAGGTGCAGAGGTGACACACATCAGCTTTTCAGTTTACGGATGTGATTTCGCCAAGTTAAGCTCTTATTGAGAGAAAGCCCAAGGAAAGTTGCAGACTTCACAAAGAAGATGGCTCCCAAGAAAAAGATCGGGGTGGGTATGGAGATGATGAATCCTGCAGAAGTGAATGCAGTTTGTTCTTGATGGGGAGAATTTGAAACCTGTCGCATCACTCCATTCCTGCAATTTGTTGAGGACAAGTCGTAATTGCCTCTCTATCACTTGAATACTCTTGGAGGAGCAGGAAATGGCAAAATTATCAACGACGAGCGATGCTTTCACCGGCTCTTGGATTATCAATGCTATACTATTCATAGCGATGGCAAACAGAGCGACACTCAGAATTGAGCCCTGAGGGACCCCGTTTTCTAAATGGTGGATACCCTGTCACCAAGGCGGACACGGAAGTATCTTCAAGAAAGAAAGGCTACTAAAAAAAGGGGGAGCCGACCCCTAAGACCCCAAGAATGTATGGTGTAAAGAATACCGTACCTCCAGGTAGTATCATATGCTTTCTCTATATTGAATAAAATTGCTACCAGGTGTTGACGTAGAACGAAAGCAGTGGAGATCTGTGTGGTATGGGTGACAAGGTGGTCCATGGTTGACCTGTTCTTCCTGAAACCACATTGGATGGGTGTAAGTAGGTTTCCCTGTTCTAGGAGCAAGACCCGACGTGTGTTCACCATTCGTTCTAGAAGCTTGCATGCACAGCTTGTGAGCGAGATTGGGCGGTAGATTGACGGTTTTGTCCTGTCCTTTCCTTCTTTAGGAATTGGAATAATAATCGCTTCATGTCAGGTCCTAGGAAAGGTATGTTCCATCGAAAACTTGTTGAAGATACAGAGGAGAAAAATAAGTGCCTCTTCCGGCAGGTGTTTTAATATTTGGTTGTGTATCTGGTCTGGTCTGGGAGCAGAATCTTTCCCATGGGCGAGCGCACAGGAAAATTTATCCCTGAAGAAAGGGGCGTTATAATCTTCCTCCAGGCAAGTTGAAAAGTCCAATCTGCATTTCTCTATTCTACTCTTCGTTTCCAAGAAGCTAGGGAAGTAGTATAAGGAGCTGGAGACATTTTGATAGTGACAGGCCAATTCCTCAGTTACTTCTTCTGGAGAAGTAATGAGATTTCCATTGACAAGAAGTCCTGGGACAGATGGTGGGGAAAATCTTCCTCCGATCTGTCAGATCTTTCGCCGTACTACTTTAGGCGGGGCATGGCAAGAAAGAGAAGAAAAAAGGCTCTCCAGGAAGCTGTCTTACTTTCCCATATTACTAACCTAGCTCTGGTCCTCTTTCTTTTGTAATCAATCTGGTTTGATGCGGTGGGGAACCTACTGAGCCTCGCGAGTATTCGCTTTCAGTCACGCACCGCAAAGGCACAGTCAGCATTCCACCAAGGCACAGAGACGAGTCGTGGCTGACACATAGCTGTCAGGATTGCAACAGTGGCTGTGCGAAGAAGGACGTCAGTGAATTGGGCCACCAAGGCATCAATATTATTTGAAAAATTATCTGGCATTGCAATTTTTTCGCTGAATGTATCCCAGTCGGCTCGATGGATTAGCCAGCGAGATGGGAGGATAACATCTATATTAGGGACATTAAAGTGGACCAGAGTAGGAAAATGGTCACACCCATGCAGGTCATCGAGAACAGTCCACTCTACGATGGTAGATAGGAATGGACTGCAGAGTGCCAGATCGATAGATGAGAAGGTGTTTGAAGCCATAGAGAAATAAGTATGATTCCCAGAATTGAGAAGAATTCAGTTTTGCTGGTGAATAATATTTTCAAGGATAGAGCCTCTCGGGCAGGTCCTCGTGCCATCTCAGAGGGGATTGTGGGCATGTAAGTCCCCCACAATAAGAAAAGGGGCGGGCAATTGAGAAAAAACATCTTCGGGTTCCTCTTGTAACACGACTTGGCCAGGAGGAATGTGTATACTACACACCATAAATGAAAAACACGGTAGGTGTACCCAAACACAAACTGTTTGAAAGTAGGTTCGAACATTATGTTCCTCAGAGAATAGAGAGTTATGGACAAGTACCGCGCCGCCGCCATGATCACGAAGTCTGTCGTCTTGATCGAACCAATAGATGCTAAATCAGTGAAGACACAGGGGAAGATGGGTTTTCTGAAGGCAGACTAGGCCTGTGGCGAGAAATTATCAATCTTAATTCTTCTGTCGCACGACTGCTTGGAGTTTCCCGTAAGCTTCCTCTACTTCTAGCTTCTTCTAATAATTTATACAACAATAAGAATTGTACAAATTTGTTCTAAGATAAGTCTACAAATAACAAACTTACTTCATCATCAGATTTGGCTGCCTTTGCTGCTTTCTCAGCCTCTTCCTTTGCTCTTTTCAGCTCTTCTTCCAAGTCCTGAATGCGTTGTTTCAGCTTGTTCTTCAAAGTGTGTAATGATTTTATTTCTTCCCTTAAGATCTCTTGCTCACTGAAAATTTTACATTTAAATACAAAAATTGATATATGTGATTAAATGCAAAAATGCAAGCCAGAGATATCAAAATCAAATCTTACCTTGTTAATTCATCAACTTTCACAATTAAATCATCTTTGACTATGTTCAGAGCATTCCTGCAACATTTTAATACATAAATAATACATATCACCAATTTACAATTGAACAATATCAAGAATGTTACATACTTAGTAGCTAGAAGTTCTGTATTTTCCAGAATGAGATTTTCCACTTCTTTTCCCATTCCTACAACAGTCATGAATTTTTCATTAAGACTGCAAATATTTATAAAATATCACATACTGAACACAGAATCTCATTTCATTTTAAACATTCAACTCGGTCACTTATGCAATGCAAGTTAATACAAAATACAATCTACAAAACTCAATTCGAAATGTCAACTCAAAGTTTTAATAATGAATATTATATTCCTTACCAAAGAAGTTGTCATTAACTGTAGATGACCAGGGGGAACACCAATGGACCAGCCAAAAGAAAAAAAATTAGTTTGTTAGCAAGTTAGACAGGCAATGCACAACACATTTGCAATTTACACATAATGCACATTATATCAAATCAGCAAATTCAATGAGTGAGTAGGTTCATTTATATTATAATCATTACATCATCATAGAACTTAAAATGTAATGAATGGTTTTACTCTTCAACCAAGATTCTAATCACCTCAGTAAAAGAATGGCACAAATAGAAACAATTTCAATGATCTACTTCTTTACTTATTCACAATATATTTGAGAAATTATCTGTAAAACAACCAGTAACATAAGTGAAGTTAAATAGTTCCTGCACGAAAACCTTGAAGTGTCATTTCAACTAATTACAACAGATGAGAATTACAAATGATTTTGAAACTGTTCCTAAAATCAATCTGGGGTGTATTGTATTTGACAGTATTTTGAGTATCATGTGATCTTTTGTTTTTTTTCTATTGTATATCCTCGTGCAATTTTATGTAAGAGTTGGATAAATACTTTTCCCTGTTTAATATGATGTAAAATCCAACTCTTAGCCCTGATCATTAACGATAATAATAATAACAACAATATAGTACATTGGGCATGTAAGCATGCATTAAGAATAAAGGCAACATTCCCAAAAAATACAACTAAAAAACGAAATAGAAAATCCATTTTGTACACATGAGTGAAATGCCATTTTTTTCTAAACAAACTAATGCTATTACAATATCAGATCCTTTCTCATTTTATTGGTAATGGTTATGTAATATAGCAACTTGTATACCCCTAATACTACAGCCATCACTTGAAAATCTTCTAACCCAATGAAGCAAGAGAGCTTCAAAAAACTACACATCTTCAATTTTCAAAAATTCAATAGTTTTAATGAAAAAGCCACTTCTGTCATTGAAATCAGTGTATTCTGCTCTACTTTTATCGAAAGTTTATTTTTATTTCATTTTACTTCAGTAATGTTTTATAATTAGCTTTAAACAATACTGTCTATTAATACAGAAAGTATGTTCAAGCCCTTAACATCATCCCGTCTATTTATTTATTTACGTCAAAAACAGTTAAAAACTGTGCATGACGAACTATGGGGAGAAGTGAATTTTGTGCACATTTTCTTAATTCTGTGGTTTCTATCCAAAGCCATATTCTAGTCGAATTTTGAATACAGAAAAAAAGAGCGTTTTTTTCTTCTTTCTTTCAAGTTTTGTTGACAAAATATTCGTTCCTATATAATACAATCTATTTCCATAGGTAAATTCACTATAAATTTGTGCCATGAACCCTCATCATGTTCTTCATGAAAGAATAATACTTTTTGACACAACAATATGGAGAAAGATAATTTGAGAAAGCACAAATAACAGTTACATTTACATATTTACAAAGTTACATTTATGTCCGGAAGCAAAACAAGGTGCCATCTCAGCATTTGCTCAAAGGATCAGGGAAACTGGATGAAAAACATGAACGTGATGGAGGCCATCAACCTAGAAGCTGTGGTACAATACTTGTTACAGTTTCTTTAGTTACAGTCCAAATGGCAAATAATTACATTACCTATCAATGGTAAAAATAATGTTACTTTCCCTTTGATGTTTGGTATAGTCTCGAATTGAGATAATCTTGAGATAATGAAAGAAAGAATTTGTCTGTTTTTATATGATGTTCTAATCCCTTGTGTTATCCAAGAATTGCGTTTCCGTGAAATATTTAATTTCCTTTTTTGAAGAGGAAAGCAAGTGTTAAAATGAAATGAAAGCATTGAAAGAAAAAGATAAATATTTATCGTTTGTATCAATAGTAGTATAAACCGTATCCCATGACTCCTGCAGCAAAAAATCAATGAATAATTTTGTTTACTTTTAGCAAGCACACTACTCTTACGTGCATTATTTATTGTGTCATTGTTCGCATTTCTTTTAATGGTAAGAATTTGTACATCATGGCCATTGTATACTAAATCTTTTGTTTCAATATCATGTTGAGTAGTGTTTTTATTAATTATAATTTGATCAATTACCTTCTTTGAATTTATTGTGATCCTTGTACATACTTTTATTGTAATATCTAAACTGAAGGAATGAATTAAATTAAGAAACTGCTCTTTCTCTAACCAACTCTCGGAAATAAAATTTTGTTTCCGAGATAATCTAATATTTTGTTTATATTACCTGAGAGGATGCCCTCTTAGGTGAGTATTTTACGATCTTCTGTAGATGTGTTCAAGCACTGGTAGGCTGTAATGTCTCTGAATGATTTTATAAGCTTCTACGTGGTCACACCTATATCTTCCGACCTCCAAACGGTCATGTTTAAGAGACTTAGTTTTTATTCATGCGACCATGTCTGATTTTCTGAGGAATTTTCCATGCCTCTCATTGCACCATTTCTAATAACTGGGTATCTTTTTAAGAGTGACTGCTGTAGCATATTCCAGAATTGGTTGAATGTATCAGCTTCATTTTTTTCCATTTAGATACTTAAAGCCTTTCTCTTAAGGAACAGATTACATTTGGTCTTCTGAACAACTTTCTTGACATGTCTTCCACACTTCAGATTAGTGATTAATATTTCCAAGTCTGTGTGGAAGTTAAAGCAGACAGTGAATTAAGTTCACCCTCTCTAATTTTTAGGGATTTCAATTTCCCCTAAATTATAAAGACAAAGAAGGGGTAACTCTAAATACCGAGGTTGAGAAAGAGTTCTTACATCACACTGACTCCAATTTTATCCAGATGATTTCTTAACAGACTCAATAAAGAATAAATAAAACTACAGCTTTACTAGCCAAACTGGTGCTAATTAATGATGACAATATTAACTCCTATCCTCAGAGCAAATGCTTGGGAGACTTGATCAATGTCACAGATCTTTAGGCTGAGATATATACTGATGGAAACAACTATGAAAACAAGAAAAGGAAGTACTTTAGAGCTGTCCTTGGCACAACTGGGACATGCTTGGTTAAAAGTAATTTATTTAATAGTGCAAGGGACGTGGAGGTACGTGATGACCTGGAAATTGAATATAAGAGATGTTGTGACACTACACAAAAATGTCTAAAATCACACTTACTTAGAGCCAGCCATAAGGGAAGTCAAGATAAACTCTGGATCAACCTCTAAGTAAAGAGAAATGCCAGATAAGTCCATCTCCAATGGACTTATATCTGAAGTAGAATTACAAAGATGAAGGTATGAAGAACAAATTGTCTTAGTGGAAAGGTTCTTTCTTTTACAAATGACAGGTGATGAATATAAAAGGCAGTATGTAAAAACTGAACCACCTACAATCATCCAAATTGGGAGAATGAATAACTAATCAATTTGAAAGAGCACAATTATCTGCTGATTATTTTGAAGAGGTCTACTGTTGATCAACTCCCAACTCTGAAACATAGAAGCACTGTCCCAACTCTGAAACATAGAAGCACTGTCCCAACTCTGAAACATAGAAGCACTGTCCCAACTCTGAAACATAGAAGCACTGTCCCAACTCTGAAACATAGAAGCACTGTCCCAACTCTGAAACATAGAAGCACTGTCCCAACTCTGAAACATAGAAGCACTGTCCCAACTCTGAAACATAGAAGCACTGTCCCAACTCTGAAACATAGAAGCACTGTCCCAACTCTGAAACATAGAAGCACTGTCCCAACTCTGAAACATAGAAGCACTGTCCCAACTCTGAAACATAGAAGCACTGTCCCAACTCTGAAACATAGAAGCACTGTCCCAACTCTGAAACATAGAAGCACTGTCCCAACTCTGAAACATAGAAGCACTGAAACACTTGATCTAAATCTAAACTGAGGATCTAAATTCTTCAGATGATGGAACTACAAGGGTCATGACTGGATTGTGCGCCAACTTTTAAGCAGAACCAGAACCAGATGGTATCCTAGCTTTACACTTTAAACACTGGGCAACACAGTTGGAACTGCTGTTGAACAGCATCTTCAGGAAATCTTTGAAGATAGGAAAATTACCAACTGTATGGAAAAAAAAAATTTCAAGAAAAGAGGCTCACAGTCCTGCTCAATAGAAAAAGTCATGGTGAGATTAATAGACCAGAAACTAAACCCAGAAACAACAATTTCAAAATGACAGGACAACTTTTTTCCATAAAGGTCAATAACAAATCTGATTAGATTGATGTAAGGCCTTGGTTGAAGGTTAACCCATGGAATAACCTACCTAAATTATGCAAAAGGGTTTGACAATGATCCACACACCTTGACTTTCATTAGCTCAAATCCCTGAAAATATAAGGAAAAATTGCTCAAATGTATCCAAGAATATCTTTCTGGCAGAACTTTTGAAGTGGGCACTAGCAGTAAACTGATCACGGAGGTTAATAGTGAAGTTCAACAAGGATAGGTTTTTGGACCGCTACTATTAATCTTTTCTACAAACAACTTCAGAGATGGGCTATCTTCTGATTGGAAGAGTAGTTACGCATGATATCATTTTATTTGCTAACCCACTAAGCCAATACCTGGCACTACAATCTGACCTTAAACTGGTAAATGAGAGGTCACAAACATAGTTACGCCTCTCAACACCACATATCACTCGCAAGAGCAAGTTCTACATATCAGGAAGAATAATCCACGGTTCATTCACGTGATTCAACATTGCAGTTGTTATATCACATGATTTGAAATGGGAGAGTCAAGTTGCCTCAGTCACTAAACAGGCCAAAACCATACATAATTAACAAACTTAATTAGAAAATCTACCTTGAGCAAAATGGGCTCTGGGACAGGTTGAAGAACCTAATCCTTGACAAGAAGAAGAGTTAGAAAATCTTTTTCCATCTTGTATCCGCCTGCAATAAGGAAAATCCATACAATATTTTGCAGACCTATGCTGGAATATGCAAATGCGATATGTCTGCCCTGCTATTGAAATAATGGTAATCCATTTAGACAGTGCAAAGATGTATCACAAAATTCATCATATGAAAGAAAGTAGTCACAATTGTGAAGAGTTAGAGCAGCGGAGGAATAAATTGACAGATTGACTGATTTAATTTGCTCAATGTCTAATTGACACAAGGAATATTTCTCAAGGGGTTTAGTATATACTTTGGCAACATCTGCAAATATTGAAATATGGAATCAAATGTTGCGAAATAGATTTCTTGGGCACAGTATAAATAAGAGGGGTCCCTAAACAGATCCTTGTGGAGCATACTTAAAAACTGTTTCACAGTTGATAAAGACTTACCCAATTCAAACTTTGTAAGTTTTCCCACTCAAATGTTTCAATGCACATTAAAATTGCTTCTTTATATCCAATAAGTATTAGTTTATGAAGTAATCGTGTTAAAGGTCTTCGAGAAATACATATAAATAACGATCCTTAGAATTCCTATATCCATGTGTCACGGCTTTAGTCTAGGTTGGTCATTGTAAATCATCAGAGAACGCCCCCATGTTGTATGGGTAGAATAATGTCAATTCTCTCACACTTTGAGATTCTCTTGACTAAAAGTACCTTACAAAGATAATTAAACTGATGAGCATACAGTTCTCAGGG
This sequence comes from Acheta domesticus, assembly GCA_031308135.1. Taxonomy (NCBI): domain Eukaryota; kingdom Metazoa; phylum Arthropoda; class Insecta; order Orthoptera; family Gryllidae; genus Acheta; species Acheta domesticus. Next base: position 138,600,282 of record JAHLJT010009419.1, on the reverse strand, counting down.
TGTAATTTACTCCTGTTTTTTGTTTCTAGTCTTGTGACAGCTCACCATTTCCCAAAAATCCTCTGAAGACATAATTTAGTACAAGGGCCAGCACTCTAAACACATGGTTTCAGGATAAGTGTAGAGACACCATCAGGTTCAGCATGACCCATCATCAGATGATGATGGATCAAGATTTTTCTGAACAATTTTTGTTTCTACATCTGAAATGGCTCTGAAGTGTGCACTTTCGAGAAATTATTTGCAAAACGTTTTGCACTTGTATATGGATTGCTTTCTATTTGGTCATCAACCAACAATGCTTTTAGTACATTCACACTGAAATGACTTGTATTTGAAACATACAGCTGGTTACCTCTCTCTTCAGTGATAGGGAAGGATACTCCCCTCTTTTCTTTCTTCATAAGAGATCCTTGCAAGGCATTTATCCCTAGAGATCTCATTACATAGTTCTTTGAAAGTTTCAAAGATTTGGGATTTTACTTCTCTTGTAGCAAGGCCAAAATTTATTCTTTCAAAATTTTATAATTACAGTAAACAGGCTCCATGAATTCCGAATATTCCATTGGTGGTGGTGATTTACATTGAAAGTGAACAATAAAAGGTGCAAATTAGGCTCTTCCCTCCTAGCAGTCTTCATTCAGATGACAAGCCAATCCATTACTAATTTTATTGTAATCTGCCATGTGAAAACATTTTCTAGTTTCATTTTCTGTTCATTTCACTGCTCAGGGCTAATTTGGCAAATTTAAAGAAAAATATAATTGTCAGGGCCAGATTTCACTCGAGCCCTTAGTCTTCCAAAGCAAGAATCTTACTTCTTTGCTCTGAGATACTTAAACATTTCAGCTGTTAATATCAGCCAAAATGGATTTTTAATGTTACAGAGATTCTAACACCTAAAATGCAAAATTGTCACAAAATAACTCAAAATTATGCACAAACTACTAACATCTTGGAAAGAAGTTTCAGTACATCACTTTAATATCTAGTATTGAGGAATAAGTTGGATCAGGGGGGAAAAAAAATTATCATTCAGTTGAAGGTACAAAATATTTGCACTTTTGCTATTTTCAAAAGTCCCAAGGTTTTAACACAAGTTGAACCAAGGTGGAATTATTCAGCAAACTTTTCTCAATCCAAGCAAAAAAATTTAATCCATTTGAGGCCAAAGCCTGCTCCTCTGCGTCCCCAAGTCGGTCTGACTGAAGATGGACAGTGCTCATCCTGTACTTTTTTGTTGTATTTCTACATTTTCCCAATAGATGGCCATCATGTCCTTATTATGGAATGTGACCTGATGCTTGTAGAAGTTCCTTGCTCAATACTGATTGTTGTCCATTGATATTACATTCTCTCTGAATGTTTTTGTAAACATGTGGGATCATGTTGACTTTCCTATCATGGCAGCTGAAAGGCGTTTGGAATGAAGTGTTTGTGGAATCGAAAGTGTTTGCTGAGTAAGTGACCAATATTTTGAATGACACTGATAATAATGAAACAAAGACTTGGGTAGTGACATAAATAGGAAAAGTAGCTGAAGTTTATCACACTGAAAATAAATATTAACATTTCATTTTTAATAATTTTTCATGCAAATTAATTGATTTCAAACATACAGTGAAAGTACTACCTTCAAAAATTGAAATAAACAATTTATGTAAGCCAATATAATTATTATTTTATATATATTTATTATTATTATTATTATTATTATTATTATGATTTAATATTACTGTTTGAGGCAGTGGTGCTGAAACAAACTCTGCCCCAGGGGCCACAAAAATTTCAAAAAAATTCGGCCTTGAATGGATTCAAGAAACAAAATCTAGTTTTTTAGAAATACATGTTTACAATTTTTTTATAAAAATAGTCCATATTTTACTAAAATGTGTGCAAAAACAACTTTGGAGAAGTTGCATGTGACATTTTTTTAAGATCTAATTTTGAATAACAGACTTCATTAAGAAAAAATATCTAATCTTTGACAATGCAGCTTTAGAAGGGGGACCAAAACCTTTTAAACTTTTGCAGTTTTTGGAATTTTCCATGTTGAAGCAATACGTCCATGCTTAGCACACATGCACAGAAATCAAATTTGGTTCACAGAAAAGAGCCAGATTTAATTTGACATGATCTGTGACGTAGTAGCCACATGGTGTAACACAACTAGCCTTCAATGATCAATATTCTCAAAGTGAGCTGTGTTTGCAAATGCTAGAATCACACTCTTTGGCCTTATTAACCGGGAGGGCCATGGCACCTTAAGGAACTGTGACTGGACACTGGTCATTGCACTTGTGTGCCTGAGGCCTTGCTCTATTTATAGTTTTGCCCATGGGCAGATAGATATCATTGCCCTTATCTGAAGTTTTGTTTCATGTCCACTTGTAATTTTAAGACCTTACAACATCTGTCATATTAAAACAAAATAAAAATTACGGGAGAGAGCTTCCATTATTTTTATACTTAACGGCTCAAACATGTTACTTAACACAGCCTCCCATCGATAATTTTATTTTTACATGCAATGCAGTGCAATTTTTAAAATTATCTTTACAGACACTCATGTAATACAAAAGAAATGAATTTTCACTACATGCAACAGAATATTCTCAGAAGAAATCCTAATTAGTTTTTATAGTTATTTTTAATAATTCATTAGCCAATTTCTAAACTACATCATGCTTATTTACAAAATCAATGAAGTAATTTTCAAGTCAGTTCATGCAAATAAATGAAGGAAAAAAAGAGGAAAGACTGCAGAAACAGAAGAAACAATACAAAAATGTATTACTGTAAAATTGCCCTATTCACTTGTAATAATTGTTGAGCAATTCAACCAGTCAAAATAATTACCATTATGTGTTATGAACACAATTGTAGAGTGGTAAGCAACTCCAATGCACTCCATCAAGAATGTAATGTTTTACTTGAACATCATTTTACTTGAAACTAATGTGCTAACTAGTGTGAAACTGATGGGAGAGTTTTAAGAATCTTGTGGCTTGTCACTTTCTTTTATTTGTAATAGAGCTTTCAGATGTTTCTTCTGAAGTTCTAGTAGAAGTTTTTATTATTTCTCCAAAAACATTAAAAACCTTTTTTTTGGATTAAAAAATGGTGGTGATTGGAAAACTGTTTTTGACTCTTGGATCGCTTGTGACATATCTACTTTTCTTGACTTTTGGATTGCTTAGTGAAGCCATTCTACAATTCATGTCCATAAATGAGAGTCAAAGAATTACTAAAAGAAAGAACAGAATAATAAAAAAATTTAAAAAACATAGTATAAAGTCTGTTCCTGCAGTCCTACAGTTTGAAACGGTAAAGTAGACCCTACCAGAATGTGAGCCTCCTCGCTCCATTTCACCATCGCTGTCTGTGCCGGAACATGCAAACAAAATCATAAAAAGAATGCCAAAACTACAAAGAATGAAGAAGCTATTAAATACCATTAATAGCTAATAAAATTATATTTTCTTTACACAAGCAAAAATAGGTAGAGTTTACTCACTCATTGATCATTACATTAAATTTTAAAAAAAATAAAATAAAATAAAAAATAACAAAACCCGCAAATTATAGTTCTTTGTTGAACATAAAATAACAAGCAAATCTATTAATACACTTATGATACAAAAATTATAACATAAATAAATTTACAAAAAAATATTTTGGATTTCATTTCCATACTATATCCAATTGATTTTGAAATTTAATATTTGTTACATCAGTATCACCTACACCCAAACGAAAGCACAAAAATGGCAATTTCAGTTTTAATTACAATTACTATTTACAATAGAAAATACCAACTACCTTGAGAAGTAAATGGAATTTCTGTGAAATAATATGACTGATAAGACACTTGCAATTTAGCCAATACAGTTATAATAATGTGCAAGCATGCAAAGTTTTTATGCAAGACAAACTTATTAAGGATAGTACAAACCAGATGAAGCATACTCTCCTGGATGCACCCAGCTGCCTGTAGCCAACAAAATAAGTCTAACAGAATGAACGTGGTATATCCAATCAACCAAGACTTTACTGAATCTACTTCTTCACCATTTGATTATTACTATTTATAACTAATTCTGAGTTTTCAAACCTATGTAGGTATGTAGAAAGAAAGCACAGTACACAAAAGAAAAGGCTTATATTTTCCCAATTTCAATCAAAATTGTAGGTTCAAAACTACAGTGGAGCCTCAAAATCTCAAAACTGAAAGGAAGAATTAAATTTTAAAAAAGAAAGTAAAAACCAACTACAAAATTTACCATTCACTTGAAATTAAAAAGACATTTCAAACATTTTCAAATTAAGAATTGCCTTAATATTGTGAACTTTTTTGTTTTAAAAGTCATTGTTGATTCAAAACTAAGACGAAGTATGTTCAAAATTATTTTTCAATCACACTTTCATATTACAGTTGGTACTACTTTTCTTGTCAATATTTTTTTTTAATTTTTTATTTTTTCAGTGGCTTTGATAGAAAAAGAAACATATTGTTCCCTCCTTGCAACATCTCTTTATTCCTGAGAACATATAAACTACAGTGCAATTTTCAAAAATTCAAAGATGGTAATGAAAAGAGCCCTTATGCCATGGGATGGGTATAATTTTTCTCTACACGAAATCAGGAAAGATGTGACAATTATTAAGAAAATTTTGTTTTCATATTTTTGGAAAAGTGAAACAATTTAATTTACAAGTATGTGGAAACTAAGAATAATTTGAAAAAACACCAGAGCAGTGAAACTTTGTTTATAGTTTTTGCAGGAGACTGAAGGGAGAAAATGTATAAGTGGGAAAAATGCGTAACTAAAAATTATGAAAATCAAGGTGCAAAATAAAAACTCAATATGACGACAATACACATTCATTAGAAAATAATGCATGTTATTGCATTCTCAATACACAACATTTTCAAGAAAGAAAGTTCTCGCTTTTGAAAGAAGTCTGATCTTAGGCCTTTTGCTTTTTTGTCCACCAAGAATTAATACCCCCCACCTCCCAAATGTGAAACTGCCCCACAATTGTCCATATTACTTGATTCCTATTTATTTTGAACAAAAAGGCCAGATGTTTACAGTGCAATGTCAAAATATTAAACAAAGCCATATCATGTGACACTGGACAAAACTCAAATCCTAGCTAGGGACACTAGTGGTCAATATCCTTACACCCTGAGGTTTTGTTCAGGATTCACCGTTCCTATCAGATTTCAATGGAAGGCTGATAGGCCCCGAGTACCAACCAAACTTCTAAACCTGAAAACCGAAGAGCTCCTCTAGGATGACAAAATTGTTCTCACTTACTGATCTTTTATATTGATATATAGTCAGGACTTTTATTATAGACTTGTAAGTGTGAAAAACAAATAAATGTAAAATGCATACCTGAAATAATTTAACAAGAGAAGTAAAGGAATTTAGCTATACAACAACAGATACAAGTGAAAAATGTATAAGTGAAAAAAATTAAATGATTGAGAGTTTTACTGTAATTTGAAGAAATAATATTGACAAATTGTTTGAATTAAGAAAATCATCTTTTGCTTCATAGGGGCATAAGAGGTTCAAAAGAAGTTTAAATTTTGTAATCATTGAAAATTTAGAGATTTTAATGATATCAAAAAGTTTATCATAATTATAAGTACACTTCAATCAATGCCTAAGTTCTTCAAAACAAATTAATTGTAAGTGCTGCACAGAATAGGGATATACAAATGGTTTCTTTTACATTGAAGTTTGGTCAGAGCTCTAATGTTTTTTTGTAGTGTTTGGCATTGCCTGTAATTGCCTGGTAGAGGGAATGCAAAAGATACACAGTACTGCTAGCAAAAATGATGCAAGAAATAATGAAGTTGAAAACTGTTTCCTGTGTATTGACACAAAACCCCATAAATGATATGTGCCAAATACTCTCTTACATTTCAATTTCCAAATGAAACAATAAAGTGCAACAGAGATTCAATAGTCCTTCCAAAAACAGGATAAATGCAAGTTATCAAAACTGTTCTTTCATAGTATTCAATTTAAAGAGATAAATTAACAATGTATAGGAAAGATAAAACAAAGGTTAACCATGTATCCTTGTGTATGACTTTGGCAGTCAGCTGGAAAGGGTTTCAATGTCTTTTGTTGAGAACAGAATGTTGTAAGTATCAGGACTCTTGGGTGAAGGGAGTCATGGAAGATGCATGCATGTTAGCACAGTAGCAAGGTTTGAGTTACGAATTTTATAAGTTAGTTTTAATGTTAAATATGGTGTTTAAAGTTGCTAGAATGACTGCATAATTAAAAGAAGTAATTTCATAGTAATTCATTTAATTTAACAGGGAAAAGTAAAAAGAGAAACAATTGGATCATCAAGATGGAACATGGTATGAGCATCAGACAAAAGGGCTGATCTCTAAAGTAAGATAAACTTTTCATTTTTCCTTTTAAAGAAACACAAGTGATTGTTAAAGACTAAGTTTTGTTTGTACCAGAATAAAATATAATAATGGCCAAAATAGTCATAAGACCATTAAGAATACATATGTTGGATTTGGTAAAATCAAAGGTATCAATGAAATTTGTTGTTTTCTTTAAGTATTATTACATACGTAATATTGTACGTCAACCTGACCAACTGAAGTGTAGGACTGCAGAGAGACTAGCGCATCTGAGAACTAACAATGGCGACAGATGCATCGCACATTACTGCTAGGGTGGTATTGTCTGGTGCATTCATGTTTCTGTTTCATGGTGCTGTTTTTTTCACCATGTCCTGTTCCAAAGTAATAAGACATTTTTGCATAACTTAGTACATAATGCTAATTAACCAGCCCAATGAGTTTCCCCCCCCCCAATAATTTTTACTTTCCCGTATACGTACGTATACACAGAGTGATATACGTAGTATAGGGAAAGTTTTGCAATGCTGCGCGAAAAAACGACGAATTTTCGGCGAAAAAAAATTCATTGCCATGACGTGATACCGAAAAACTGGATAAAACCAGTTGCTAAATTAAGAAAAAAAAATCCCCTAACACATGGTGTAGCCAGAAACCCTCTTTTGTGGGTCCTTGATACCAAAAAACCAATCGAAAGAAAAACGTCTGTCCGTCTGTGAACACTGCTAGCACCTAAACCATATGTATGATTTCTTCCAAAATGGATATTCTCCACTCAATCTAGTTCTAGTCGAAGCTTTGGGATTTTGAAAAAGATTCTGTAAAATTTGGGGGTACTTTACATGAAGCCCTCCAGACATTTTCAAAATTTTCTCAAAAACAGTACCAAATTTTTTCTTTAAATTTTTAGTAAGAATAGAGTAAAATGCACTTTTTAAGGTTGCATTGGTCCAATTTTCACAGATAACTCTGAATTTTCGAAAATTGCAAAAGTTTAAAATTTGTTAGCATCTTTCTAGAACTATAAAATTGTAGATAGAGATTTTTCTTTTAAATAAAATTTGTTGTCCAAAGTGAGTTCTTTCATTCAGGTCATATACATTTTTTTGAAAAGTTTATTAGTTTTTAGCAATATTGCGTACAATATGTACAATTTAAAATAATTACAAAAACAAGATTTTCTCAAAAACGGCTTCAAATTTTTTTTCTTTTTTAACTTTTGGTAGGTATAGTGGCTAAAGTATTTTATGAGATGACAAAAACACCATATTGCTCTATTGTTTTACTTTTTCAAAAATTGCAAAAATGTAATTTTTTTGACTTGTCTCTCACATCATTAATATTCATATATTAGCAGTGATTTTTTCACATTATTATATTTATGAGTACATGTGCTTTAAATAATGTCAAGTAAAATTTCTCAAAAACGCAACCGTTTTCTGTGAAAAGTAGCTCAAAATTCCGCATTTTCAGAAATGTTCAAACGCCATTTTCTCATATATGGCTGCAGATTTTTTCTTGAAACTTTTGTAACGGATAGTGCTAATTACACTCTTTGATATGTCGAAAAATTTATTTTGAGTTTTATTTTTGTTTTTTCAAAAATTATATAAAATTATATGTAATTTTTTTGAAAGATCTCTCACATCTTTAATATGCACATTACCAGCAATTTGTAAAGATTATTATATTTGTGAATGTAAGTGCTTCAAATAACTTCAAATAAAGTATTTTGAAAACTCAAAACTCTGTGAAAATGAGCTTCAAATTTCGCATTTTTAGTCACGCTAAAACGCAATTTTCTTTAAAATGGCACATAATTTTTATAAGAAAGTTGCCATTTAGGACTAGGTTTTTGTGTTCTTTAATATTCTAAAATTAATATATCCGTTCTACAATAGGAAACCGAAAAATTAAAAAAATAACAAAAAAAATGAACTTTTGGCGGTGATCAATGGCTATACATCTTATCTTGACAACTAAAATTCAAACCAAAGCATTAAGATTAACACTTTACCTGTTATATCAGCACCTTCATCCATTTCTCCCAGAGCTTCAGCATCTTGAAAACTCAGTTCTTGGTATAAAGTATTGCCACTTCTCTGTTCCCTGAAATAAACAATTGAATAAAAATAAATAGCCTTCTTGCTTTGATTATCTGTTTCAATTCCTTCTTTGAAGATAAGAAATCCTCAGATTTTACAGTATAAAAGAATAGTTCTGGAGGTAAAGAAACAGGTCTTAAGCACATGTGCCCTTGTTAGGAAAACCAGTGGTAGGGGCAGGACACTTCCACCTTCACAATGGAAGAAAGCTCATTTGTTTCCAAACATTCAGAGCAAGTGACCAAGCTCCAGAGTATTTATCTATTTTGGCACGATGTTATGACAACAGAAATTTTGGAGTAGCCCTATGCAGTGAAGTTTTTCATGAAACTGATGAATTCAGCTGTCCACATGTTTGACAAGGTCAAGGCAACATATTGTAATTATTTTCTGGGGAGCATGCGAGTAATCAAATGGCATAAAGCTTTGCAGACAGTTGAAAAGACATCCATACCAAGGAAACATCCAGGTGCTTGCTGATAACTGTTGATATGGAAACACAAAATGTCCATAGGACTGCAATGATGATGCTCAATGATAATCGTGAACACAACTTTTGACACACCTTCAAACAATAAGAAAATCACTCAGATCGCTTTATCAATGCCCAAGATTTTTCTTTTAAAGAATAAAGACAGTAATGAAAAATTTTGTCCAGTAAAGGGTACCTCTACTGTCTTCTTATTTTCAGAACCAACCTAGGAAGATTAAGCATCCTTTTGAAAAAGGCAATGCAATAGCTCATCAGGTCAGATCATCATAGCAACTGGACAATAGCTATAAATAACATTTAATAATTGTCACTTTTCATTACAAGGAGCAATAACTGCACTCATGGAAAACTGATCAAAGGGTTGGTTAACTCGGTAGCTTAGTGGTTAGAGAAGCTGGACGTAAACCAGAAGGCCCAGATTCAAATCCCGGTGAGGCCAACCAATTCTTTGAACAAATGTAATTAAAAATAACATTGTTAATAATTAAAAAATTTCCAGGTGAAACAAGATACATCTGTATTTGAATTGCAAATTATATTTGGGAAGGTAAATCTAAACCACAACAGTCCAGAAGCACAAAGAACCATTGCAGCAAGGATTCAGAATTTTCCTTCCAAAAAGGCTGAACAATGCTGAATGTGGAGTTGTTGTTATGAGAGGGACATAATCAACCCAATTTTTGACACACAACAAATTTATTTCGTAATTTTTTATTCAAATTAATTTTAAATGTGTAATTTCAAAATAATCTCTATTTTCAATTTTAACAAGAGCAATTTTTACACCAACGATGTGATGTGGAAGGTTTATACTGAAACCGCTGTGGCATCAATATAACATTTCATTGAATGCCATGAGAGTAGCAGGTGGAAACAACCAAGGCTGTCTAGAAGAGTATATTCGAAGGCCTGAGCCAATGTGAATGTCACGTGACCTGACGTCACAATCGGTGGCTGAACATTTTTCGTTTTCGCATTCGCCCTTGTCAACGAGCTGGAATATTTTAGCTAATTAGCCCTTATAGGATAAGTTTAGATGCGAACAGATGTTTTAATAATTCAGTAATAATTGCATGCTCAGTTTTCTGCATAAAAAGATTCGTTCGTTCATCATCTTCTAATAAGCAAGGTAAGTCTACTTCTAGTATTGAGCGATACAAATATGTGTTGCAATTATCAATTATTTTATGTAATACATGTAATATGTTTTGTTGCTTGCACTTGGATGTTTGGTTATACTATTATACCCTGCATTTTTTTCAGTGAATCCTTGCAAACTATCCTTAAAGGAAGGCATTTTGAAAATTAGGCAGGCGAGATACATGACAAAATGTCAAGCAAGTGAAGTGTGCTGTGCTGTTGATCGAATTATGATGGATCAACGGAACGCGTTTCAACTTTGAAATTTCCAAACAATCCTGCTCTGTGACAGAAGTGGATGAAAACATAAATAGGAAAGATTTTGTCCCCTCAAAGAACGTGTGTGTGTGTGTGTGTGTGTAAAACACTTCGATTCAAAATTATTCTCAAGCAGAACAAGGCAGTAAGAAGAAATGGTGTCGAAGTATTTACTCAAGGAACGTATCTGACCATAGTGAAAGATGAATACCCTTCTATCTCAGTGAACAGCCTCACTACTTGATGAATACTCACCAAGTGTTTCACATATAGATATCTGAAAATTTTGAAATTTAGTTCCTGAAGCATGAAAATCAAATAACTTTATTGAAGGGCTTTGTATGAGAGATATATCTGATTAATGGAAAACACAGATTTGAGTTGTGGACAAATTCTGCTCACATTAATAGAACATAGTGCTTTGTGTATGTCAAACATTTTATTAAATAAACACTGTACATTAGGAATGTTCAGTGATAAATATAATGGTTTCAAGAATGTAAGATGCAAGATCACAAAAGCGAGTGCAAAATAAAAAGACATTAAAGTCAATTTAAAGCGTCCAAACAATTTTAATGTATTTCCGAAGTGATTTGTGTCTTTTGAATCATCTAATAAGGTCTTACATAATCTGCTGGAGTATCTTCTGAATAAAATATTTCTTTTCATCCTTCCTCTTCTTATTTTTGAGCAGCTTGAATTTTATAAATCTACCTATGAATATTTTACTGTTCCTTACAATATTAACAAATATTATTAATAATTATCAATATGGCCATCATATAAATATCTGATAATGCATTCTACTAGCTGTACTACTAACTTCCATACTAAATTAAAGAAGACAACTGGAAAGAAATAGAGTAGGAAAAATATAAATAGAATTATCATGAAGGTACTTAATTTCTTATAAGCATCAATTATGGCAGCAAAATTGTTTTATGAATCCTACAAAATTTTATTATAAATAAGGTACAAAAGTTTAAGCCTTCTCAATATGTTAACTTACATGTACGAAAAGTGTACAATATCAGAATGCCTCAATACAAATAACTCTTTAAAATAAATTCCTAGAGGGTCAAAAAGGCTTAATGTTCCCTCGTGTTATTTTAAACAAGTATGGGTTTCCGTAAGATTTTAAGAGTTAGATCTCTGTTCAAAACGTGGACAGCATGCATTTCCTGCCAGCCACCCTTCGTGACGTCATTCGGCGCAGGAGCAGACCTTCTATTCTAGACGGCTTTGAATCAACACAACTGGAGGTCCACACACCTTATAAGAGCACACACCTTACATTATTGGTAAATGTAACATTATTAATATTGAATTGCACCTTCTATTCTACAAATACTTCAGCTCTTACTTGAAAAAACCCAAATGATATACTTCAAAGGGCCGACCGGACCAACCGACCACTAAAAATTGAATTTCCCTGAAAATCATATTTTGAATGTATGTGACAATTATTAAGACCTAATTTTAAGGGACAAATCTGATTAAGAAAGACTTATCAGTCTTCAATAATGTAATTGGTGGATGAGGTCGAAACTTCTGAAAGTTTTTGAAAATTTGAATGTTTCTTTGAAGCCATTTCTGAGAAAATTTTGAAAAGGTTCTTGAGGCTTCATGAAAAGTACCCTCAAAAATTAAAATGTGTTTCAAACTGAGGGGTCATCTCACGAATGGTTCTTTTAATCAACCACAGTCATTAATAATGTATATTTTTACATGCTCATTACATACTTTTTTGTTTTGCTTCGGCCAATTGGTGAGACAATTGTGGTATTAGCAATCTCTTCTACATCTTCCAATTCAGGAGTAGATTCTTTTGTATCAGGGCTGAGACCATCAACCCAGCCACCTCCTAGACATAACAATTTTAAATAATCAATATAGTAAGAACAATGAAATCCACTCAATTCAGTAGTAACATCTAATAATCATGCAAGAATTGGTTATTATATCCTACTCATGTAATTCACAGTCCAAACAAATTCATTACAAGGAGTATTTTCTCGTATTTCTTCTTTCACAATCTCTTTACACTTTCACCTTACGACCATTCATACAGTGGAAGTCATAGGCAAACCAGCACTGATCACCTGCCCAGGAAAGTGAAGCACATCAAGAGACAACCCTGGCCTACACTCGAATTGAGAACAGTACTCTTTGCTCATAGGAAGCAAGAGAATGAGACATAATAATTAGGCCTGGAAAGTTTACACAACCTTTTTGTTCTCAAACGTGTATGCAAATATACCACAAAAATGTTTAAATATGCAGTGTTAGGTTACAAAAACAAGAATTTGGCATCGACATTCACATCTTTTTAACATCTAGTAAAATAGGGTACGTGCAAATTAAAAATATATTCTCTGCGTCAGTATATCTCATTTTGCATTGAGAACACAGAATATATTAAAAATTTTGTTAAGATTTGGTGTTATTAGGAAGCACCTTCTAATCAGCCAGTATAGTCTTGATATTTCAAAAAAGATTTTTTGCTAACATTTGATGTAAAAAGCACGTATTTGTATTATGATACTTCTTTTGCTTCATTCTCTGAAAGATAGGTAAAAAAGGAATGCAATTCCTCAAATCTTCCCATTTTATCATTTACCCATTCTGTATTAACTCAATAGCCCCACTAGTTTTTCTTGGCTGGTCCTAGATAAAGACTTTAGTTATTTAAAGATTTTCATATTTGCCTACTTAAAATGTCAAGAGACTTTAAGCTTTGAATTAATTAATAATATTTATTAAAAAGAAATGTTTTCTTTAGGCAGAAAATTGACAAAATATGCTTTATGTGTTAAATAGTTTTCTATCTTACTCAATAGTTTGCCAAGAATCAGATTTTATATTTCTGGAAGACATAACCATTAACGAAAAACACAAAATTTCTAGCTTTAGATCTTATATATTATTAATGCAAAAGCACATAATTTCAGGTGAAAGAACAACCACAACAAAAAACATCAGTGTTTTCCTTGCAATATTAGCAATAAACAATTGCTTTACCGTTTTGGGCTCAAAAGCAAAGATTTCAGTAGAAAATTTTCCAATATCATCCTGGCAAGTATTTCACCAGAATATATGCAAATTTTCACAAGTTAAAGGACTGTTGTAGACTTGGAAGTTTATTAGTGTAACTTTTTGCAAGCAGCTGGGGTGAGGCACCGCCGCCTTGTGCCCTGGCCACTTTTACTCTGGTCCATGCTGGTGTTCTATGTGCAGGCTGACAGCTCACCACCCCCACACCCCTATATGTGCCCCAAATGAGAGCACCATCACCCCCAATGCTGTAGGGATGAACTGACTTGGCAATATACAAAGACCGCGCATGGCCACTGAAATCATCGCTTGTTTCCCGCTCTTCATGAGCACGGTAGTGATTGCCACGACCCCACCCGGGTTGACCAAGGCAGGAATCGACGCAAGGCCAAACCGAGCAACCCACTGCCAGCCTATCTGCCTTTGCTCTCGCCACTGCCTACCACCTCACTCCCATCCTCCTCATGGCGACAACCGAGTGCTGGACTGCATAGCCTCTGTTAGGATGTAACCATATAATACTTGTACCAAGGGCTCATAATAAAACTCTTAATAATCAAGCTAGTGTTCATCTTTCTCCTGTTACAAACTCCCTCCTATCAATATCTTCACAACCCAACGAGTGTACAGTAATTCTAAAGGGGATGGCTGCCTGGCTATGTTTCTCATGAGAGACACTTTATATAGAGCTGTTGTAATAACATGCACCCCAATTCCTTCAATTCAGAAATTTTCATTTGCTTGTAACCAGAAGAAAGTATATTTTTTCTTTGACACTACCTAGAAATATCCTTCAAGTTCTGACTCACTTTAAAACTTTGCATTTAAATGGTAGATTGTACTGGCTACACTTCATTCCCAGTTAGCTCTGAACATTTCCCAGAAAACAGTGCTCTCAGCTCTGATGGCCAATGCTTTTCTATACTTCAGTCTGACTGGCCGTTTGCTTTTTAATGCTTCCCTACCGTGATTTTGACCATTGCGCATCACCAGTTCTGAATCGTTTTCTAGTATTACATTGTAAATGGAGCATTCCATATGAAAGAAATAAAATTAATTACAATAACATATTGTTTATTGATACTAATCCACACAAAATATATAGAAACTATATATTTATTAACACGATTCTGAAACTTTTGAAGTTCCTTAATTTTGTTAAATAGAAGCCTACTTTTTTTCCATAAATTAACAAAAAATAGAGGAGAGGTTAATAAATGAGTTTCTTGAAATGATTTTTTATCTTAATTTTTTCAAACAATGTTACAAAAAGGTAGATATTGAGAGTATGCTTCTCACAAATTCCCTCTAGATTTAGCATTGGTTTTGAGAATTGAAGAATGGCTGCTTCCTTTGCAGAAAAAGGGTTCAGCATATGAGAATTCTTTTCCCCAAAAAGTGTTCATCCAAACTAGTGAAGCTAACACATCTCATACTCTCTTGTATTATTTTCAAATTTGCAAGTTTTAAAAATTCAGAGTTCAAAGGGAACATGATCATTGTTTGAGACCACGACAGAGAAACAACGCTCAAATCTTTTTTAACTGACAAAACATTCTTTGCGCACTCTATTAAAAAAGATTGTGCATCTTATTATGAAATAAATTATAAATTTTAATGCAGTAAGTGAAAATTCTGTTGTGACAACTTAAGAGAGTTAGACAAAAGCAATATTATAAACATCCTAACACCAGGAAATTTTCAAACAGAAATGAGGTATAAATGACCAGTTACTTTGCTAATTAATTGAATGATGTATTGTAGTTCTATACTACTTTTGAAATTACCACATTATTCTTTTCATTTAATGAAAATTAAGTGAATGAAGACGTACTTTTTTAATGGGGAAGGTGACATGATTTAATTTATAATTTTGGAACCCCCTTCTTTTGGGAGGGGGAGGCTGGGTAATAAAGGATTAGCCAGTTACTAGTCACACATCTGAATTGATCTCATTTGCATGTAATCCGTGAGAGGAACATTCATGGGGAAGCATGTGATTGGATCCATGAAGCATAGAAATGCTTGCCCATGTATATCAGAACTAAGTTTTGTCTAGCAAATGAAAGGATTTAATATTATTTTTTTTGTTCTTATAGCCAATGCCTACGTACACTATTTATTTGCAAAGCAGTGCACCAGTAAAAAGGAACTATATTTTTTTTTTATAGAAATCTACTTTAAGTTACATTCATGATCATCACAGTTAGATTAGATATTAATTCCTACTTGTGACAGTGCCACGGTGTTCCAAAGTAACAGCGTCAGTTAGCTGACCTTTCTCAGATGTTTCTTTGTTCTTTGGGGCTTCTTCTTGGGCTTCCACTTGAGTTCCCTGAGACAAATAAAAATAATTAAGTTTTTATAAATTCATTGAATGGAAATTGCGTTGAAGGTAACAATGCAATGACCAGGGTGCAAACTGGCTATTTTCAGGGGGAACATTCAAAACTCCAGGAGATGCCGCTACAACAAATTTGATTCTTTCATTTCAACATGTGAGAATGTGGAAATCATAAAGGAGGCATCTAATATGGATTAATTGTATGCTGGTAAGGAGAAATTAAATATTTTTCTATCAGGAACTTATCATTATTTCATGAACAAAGATTTTTGCAAAAAATAATTCATATAATTTATAAATACTTTATGAAAATGTAAGTAAACTACTGTTACCTCAACTCTTGTCTTTGCATTAATATTTAATTACTGAAACTTTTTTATATATCCCCTTTCCAAAAAGAACTTATTAATTACACCACAAGAAATGTAATAATTAAAAGTTCGTAATCTAATCCTTTTAGGGTCATTGACACCCCTTCCCTGTCCATTCACACTGTGACAATTACCCTTACGTATGTATGTATATATAAATGTATGTACATTTTCATCCAGTATTTATAAATTATATGAATTTTTTTTTTCAAAAATCTTTGTTCATGAAATAATAATAAATCCTTTCTACACTATTATTTTGACTAAATAATGTACACAGAAATAATATAATTAATACATAATTTTGCTTTAAAAAACTCTCAATGTACCTGCATTTCATTTCGCAGACTTGTATTTGAATGGTTGCTGTCTGGTGGAGAAACAGGAGCAATAAATTCACTAGGACTCCCAACAGATCGCGATCCAGGATCTAAAGATCCAAATCCAAATGAATTTGGTCCTGATGGCCTATGCAAACAATAATTTCAAAGCATTAATATTATATCACTAAAAGTAAATTTTGCAATTAAAATTGTAGTCATAGTTCTGTTTGCACAAACATATATTACAATGTTATAAAATGCATTCTCACAAACACTGACTCCCACTACAACACTGTGACACCATAAATTTAGAAAATTACTACTCTAAAACTGAAAGATAAAATTTACAAGGGATGAAAAAAGGGTATTGTGCTCGGCAAACAGAACCCCAAGATCATGCAACTACAACCAAACAAGTACTTCCTTGATCTCTTTTAGTTTCCTTGTAATTAAGTTAATTATTATTTATTCTAATATATAATATTTTGATTGAAAAAAGTTGTTTTGCTAATTTATTCACATATTAAAAAGTTAAGTGACCACTGCCATATTATTGCAGAAAATTCTGATCAAGAAAAAAGAATGATCAAGGAAATACAACCAAGAAAGATGCAACATAGAAGGTTTTACGGACAACTCGGGCCACATTGGAGACCTGTTCAGCGGGCCAAGGCTCATGGAAGGCCTAGCACCTCGTACAGCTCCTTCCAAACGTTCTGCACTTCCCATCAACAGCTTTGTACGTTCCATGTAATCCATGTGTGTCTTAAATAATTCAGTATATCTTTCATGTAATTTGGAATACTCCCTCTTTTGTTCGGATTCTTTCTCTTCAAGGCGTGCAACTGAAGTGAAGAGATCAAATGTTAAACTGTTCTTTATTATATATTAAAAGCACAAATACATAAATAAATAAAATAAATACCATGATCAGAGGCATTTTTTGCTTTTAATTCAAGCATGCGTACTATTGACTCAAGGCTTTCTATTTTTCCGCCTAAATCTTTTCTTTCATCCTCCCCAGCATCTTCCAATTCCAATAATTTCTGCAACAGAAAATGCATTTACATGGGTCCAATGTGAATGATCATACTATACAGGAAAGCAGTATTAGGGCAATATACTAATACATTGAATGACACATACCTGTTCTGAATTTTTACGAAGCTGTTTCTCTCTTTCATACTGAGTCACCAGCTGTTCGTTGTCTTCACGTAACAGTTCTAATTCAACCTCGTGCTCTTGATTTTCGGTGTACGAAAGATCAAGACATTCGAGAACATTCACTACTAAAGGCATCAAATCTTTCACAACATCTTCATCATACTTCGCTATCATTTTCTCAAATTCTTGATAAATACTCCCAGCGAGAGATTGGACTTTTTCTGACATAACCACATGAGAATCCTCATGGGTGCCGTACACAGTTTCTTGATCTATATCCATCATTTTGACTGCTTAAGATAGAGTTTTGCTTCAAAGGTAATATACTTATCACAGAATCATTATTCACACGGTTGAGTAAAGTCTTGAATCGTCCATTTTCACATGAGCACGACTGACATTTTCCTCGGGGAAGTTCACAGCCAACTTACGAAATATTATTTTTCTGTACTTGGCACACAGAATTTCGCAAAACCATAAGCATTTTATTGCAAATACTCGAATTGATGAGAAAACTCCTAATCAACTGCGCAATAATTCGCAGAGCTTGCGGATAACGAAGAAATCAGCCAGAATTCCCTTCACTATTCGCAACACTGGAACTGACACAATTCGAACATTGATTAAATTCACGTCGCAATTGCCTACCAATAGTAAAACTATGCATCAGGACTTCCAAATCTGAATAGAAAGTAGAGTGTCAATGTATCCTTTTTTACAGCGCAGGTTCATGGACTTTTTAAACGCATGATCAAAGAGACGTACTCTGACGTTGTCACGTACCATGGGAAGCCAGGCGCGTCAGACATCCTTCAGATACGTCATCAGATGGCAGGTGCAGAGAACAAAGGCGGGAAGGATGAACGGGATTCATGAAGAACGATTCACAAATAAGTAAATTTATTTCTCAATAAGGAATTACATGTATAGCTTAATTTTAAAATTTGTTGACGTGCGGGAAATATTTAAACAGTAAACTGTGCTGGCACACACATGGGCAATTTAGGCTTTTCTAATAAATATAAATACAAAGCAAATCTACCAACATAATAAACAAATCAATATGTATACACATGATTTAAGATCATATTAGAATATCTTTTTTTTTTAATTCTTTGGTTTTATGCCTTGTATAAACATCAGAAAGATGTTTTCACATCCTTGATTGCATTCTGAAACATTCCTTCACAATGTCCCTTATCTCAATTTTATTTTACCATTCATCATCAAACATCACAATTGTCTAAATTATATTTTATTTATACTTTTTCAAAGTGATTCAAAGGGCACATACAATTCAGCAGACTGGATTTTAAAAATTACATAAAAGTTCGATTTTTTGGCAATTCCAAATTTAAAAAAAAATTGAGAAAAATTTGTCACAAGAAGTCCCAAAACAGTTAATTTTTATCATTAGCATGCTACATACACCTTAAATAATCTGAATGTAATTTCTAAAGTAGCACGTTTTTAAATTAACATTATTTCTCCAATCATTGTAACTGCACTGGTTCTCCAAATTATACATCTTATGTTAATTCATAATCAGTGAAGAACATTTACATAGATAAATTATTGAACTGCATTTCAAAACTTTCTTACATTATTCAAAAAATGAATTTTTAAACAGATTGATGAAGAAATGAACAAAAATCACATTGTTAACATCAACATAACATTATATACCTTTATAATATCCTGATTTTTCCAAAACATGCACATCAAATTTTTCTTGTTCTCAGAGTTGAACATTATTGTTGCTTATATGCTAATTGCCAAGAACAATTCAATCCCAGTACACAAAATTGCCACTATTTAATATAAATTACCCTGTCACAGGTAGAAAGAATGATACTTTTGTGTCCCATAACTTATTCTTACATACATAGTAGAAAGGTTTTCTTCTGCTCACAAGATAAAGTGTTTGGAGATAAATGTGTTGTAATCATGTTATTTTCATGCAACTTTAATGGTGTCAATTTTGATATCTTCATTATTGAAATAGTAGACAATCAGACACTAAAAAGCTACTTACCCCTTACAAACACAATGCACAAAATATTGAACCTCAAAATTTAGTTCTGATTAGGCCAAGCAAAAATAATGAAGATATTAAACAGTTTCATGAAACATACTAATACCTTCATATTTTTTGGTGTAATTAGAAGGGAATTAAATGGTGTAAGCATTTCATTTCATTGGAATAAAAACAATAGGTAGCTACCGACAAAAACTAATATAGCTGGCTTGGGT
This sequence comes from Acheta domesticus, assembly GCA_031308135.1. Classification (NCBI taxonomy): domain Eukaryota; kingdom Metazoa; phylum Arthropoda; class Insecta; order Orthoptera; family Gryllidae; genus Acheta; species Acheta domesticus. The sequence continues at coordinate 138,580,371 of JAHLJT010009419.1, read as the reverse complement.
ATAGTATCATATCCAAGAAGCTGCTAATATGTATCACAAGATATGGGTCTGGAAATTTCTGTACAATTCAAATCTATCAAAAATCTGTACAGAAAAGAAGAGAGGGGGGGGACGAAGAAATAGAAGAAACTATGAGTAACTAAAACAATGTCCTACATCTTTTCATATAAAAAACGAACAAATAAATAAATATTTTTAAAAAAATCTTGAAGATAAGTGGGAAGCAGCTGTTGCTAACAACAAATATGTAGGAAATGTTGCTATCTATACACAATGAATAAATATTACGTTTCTCATATACAAAAATCTATTATAGTCACAGCATCTAAAATAAATACAGTAATATATCTACAACAAAAGTCAGCTTTGACAGAATATATACTTAATAAAAATCAGCAAATACACATAATTATTTACTTACATAAATTTCTGATTTGTTAATATTTCATAACAGTCAATATTTTTTCTAAATGCATTGATTGCCAGTGAAATCTCAATATTTTATAACAACATTAATTTTAATGCAAAACTGAAACTTTACAAATCTATTGCATTACAAAATGTGTGGGCACAAGGAAACAAAAACAATTTTTTTTGCATAGGAAATTGCATTGCGCATCAAATGAAAGAATTTTCAAAATATAGAGAGAATACATGTTTTAATACAGATTCCCCCCACACACACACTATAATACCAGGAGCACAGATTCAAAAACATATTCGTACAAAAATATTTATTACATGAACACACATTGTTCTCAACAAAAATCTAGCAATCACGAAAATGAACCACTTGCCAGTTCACAGAACTGGCATTTACTTGGTAAGCATACGAAGCAATGGAAAGATATCTATTTTTTCACTTTTACATTTATCTAAAGCTAAACTTTGAGGCAATCTACGTTCGAAGGAAATCAGAAAAAGAGCATGTTGAGGTTCGAAAATGTGGAAAATGTAGCCCCATTAAACAGTCCATCATTATACAGGCACGCACTACATTTACATGAGACAAAAACAATTATCCTTTTTTATTAGACACAACTAAAAAAGTATGATTCTAGAACTTTTTGAGTCTCAACTTTCAAACACTCATGCAAATACAGAGCAAACAATACAAGTATTTGTACTTTCAAAATACCCAAAATACCCCTAAAAAAGTATTCAATTCTTCTTGTTCAAAAATTAATTACAAAAAATACTTTTAACTTTGCATGAGCTATTACTATGATGTAAAATTTGCACTTTGCTTTTGTTTTGTCACAACACTTAATTACATGAATTGTTTGGATATACTGTCACAACACTATTTGCAAAACCTTCATAGACTTGATGTCTATTTACAAAAGAAATAAATAGCCAACCGAAAATTTTTCAAGTGAACAGCTGGTTTCTAAGATTTATCCTTCCATTCTTTCCTACTGGTAATATTGTGAAAGTAATAACCAAAAATAATGATGATGATGATGATAATAATAATAACAACAACAACAAAATTACTCCAAAGTCAATTTAGAAGTCAGTAGTGACACTCACTTAGATCAGAGCAACTTCTTCTTATATGATAGGTTGATAGAAACCTATTTTTTTTTTTTTTTTGTTAATAGCTTTTTTTGGATCCAACAAGAATCTACTAGACACAAATATGCTTTTCACTGATAGTTTAGTTTTTAGCTCTGAATTTTGTTCTTACTGAATCAACGTCATCCATGTATCACTAATTTGCTATTATTTGAAAAACCATACAAAAGAGTTAAAAACACAGGGTTTTCCTCAAGGAAACTGTCATACTGTCACTGTAAACAGGGGTCATTGATAAACCTCTTTTCATTTTATCTAAGGGGCACGGTAAGGTAGTGTTCTCAAAATATAATACAATACGTTCTTTACTACAAAATAAAGAGGATCTTCACTGCCTACAAAGAGGAATACTGAAGGAAAATAATCTAAAACAATAATCTTATATCTTCATTATTTCAAACTGCTTTTAGCAAAAGAGATATGCAATAGTAAAACTGATTATATAAACTGGGCAAAAATAGTTCTCAAAACCACAATTAAATGTTTTTGGTTGGAATAAACTTCTCAGTAACAATAATATGGAAATAAATTCTACTGTGTTGAAGCAATTTTTACAAAAAATAACAGCTCATGTTACACATAGCATTTTCATGGACAATAAAATCTAGCCAATTGCTTAATAAAAATAATGTATGGTTGTTCAACAACCTATCTTTGGCATAATCTTAGTTTGAGTATTTATTCTTGATGAGTCAAGACTTGATCTGAACTTTCTACTATGAGCATTATTGATCCTGGTTGGCCAAGGTTTGGGTCAGTAGCATTTCGAACACATTCAACTTGATGACTGCCCCAGTCCTTACGTTGACAAAAAGTAGAACAATATGGGGTTCGTCTGCACAATGAGCACTCAGCGAAAGCTTCTCGATTACAGTTGGCACACTGCAAGAAAAATAAAAACAATTTGGAGTCAATTATATTTATATAATTTGTATTCTCAACACTTAATAGTCTTCATGAAAATCATTCACTAAGTATATCAGTTAACTAACAAGAATATAATTCTATCAGGTTTATTTCAAGTAAAAATCCACTTTGACATGCTTGGAATTTGTTTTCCTGCCATTTATACTTTTTGATTTTTACTGGTCCCTTTGATTCCCCGATGTTCACAAAGTCAAATTGTCTCTACTTTTACAGTTTCAAAATTAAATTTCCTGCCTTTTACACTTTCATTTTTTATTTAACAAATTGTAATTACTAGGGCTATGATTTATATGCATTTGCATATTTTATTCTGTTAACTAAAACACCCCGTTTCAACAAATTGTATACGTTGGGAGGCATTTAGAATCAATTTAAGCTATTTTTATTTTGCATATTTTCGATGTATCACCATAATTGCATATTTTTGCATATTCTTGTTGCATATTCACCCCTCATCCACGAAAAGAAGCCCATCCGTTACAGTTCTGTCAGTGTGTAAGTTGCCTCATGATGCACAAGGGGAGAATGTAAGCAAAATGGAGAAATTTTTAGATATTTTGCAAAAAAATTCTGGTTGGAAGGACATTCAACTTAGAGCTGATAACTTGTGAGGAAAACAAGTGGGGGTGGTGGCCGAGGATTCTGGTATTGAACTGTATCCAATAGATACTGCAGTGTTTAAATATGCGCCAGTGACTTCAATTGATGTGGAGCGGTCATTCAGCCTGTTTAAAGTGATTTTGAGGCCAAATAGACGTTTCTTTGAGTTTGAGAACTTGAAAAAGGTGGTTGTTTGCAATTGCAACAATTTTGCAAGTGATCAATAGACTTTGTTCAAGATATGTCCTGTTTTTTTTTTCAATTTATTAACGTTCCTCTTTTAACCTCTTTTAATTTTTGAGTGTATAGGCAGTACACTAGTATAGGTCAGAAATCAGAAAGTGTGGATGGACAATCCTTCATTTACAGTTTGCCTGATGAGGAGTGTGTCACCAACTGTCCTGTAGTGGTTTAACTAAACTGTACTCTGAATAGGTTTATGTGCACGCATATTAAGGATAAGATCAACCATCAACCCATACCCTGAAGTAAACTACAAGCATACAGGTTTCATTGACAGTTTCACCCTCAGGGTTATGGCTACTTATGTTTACCCAGACTTAAAAAAAAGTTTGAATAAAACTGTCACATGTCCTGAATGAGTGTAAGTTCTTTACATTCAACCTCACTGCCAGCTGCAGTTGGTTCTCTGGATTCTTGTACATAAAAACTAAAAAGTTCTGATTACCTGATTTTTGAAGTTTAACTACATTGCCCTCCTAGATGGAAAATGAAAAGGATACCATTTGATCATCCTAACTCCCTACAGAATGTTTATGTACAGAATATTTTCACTGATTATTCACTTCTTGTATTTTTGAAATATACAAACATACACCTACCTTCTTACTTTCAGAACCATCAGAGGTGGGCTGCAATCCAACTGTTTCAATAGGATCTACTACTTGCACAGGTAATGTATCAGACCTAAAATCAAAAGGTATGAAACATTCACAATTGTCACATTTAAACTTTCTAGAAATAAAATTACTTATTATTGTAAACAATTTGGTTGATATTGATACCAACCTGCTTGATTTCATTCATTAACTGCCAACCTTACATATATAGAAGTATTTTAAAAATTAATATTACGGAAAGATCAGTCGTATACTGGACCTGTTGGTATACTTTCAAAATATTTGAAAACCTGTGCTTATGTTCTTCACAAACCTCTATGCAACCTAATATTTAATAAATCACTTAGGAAGAGCTTTTTTCAAAGAAATGGAAAGAAAATTACAACACTTTAATTAATAAACTTGGGAAACAGCAAAAAGACACCACATTAGTAGTAGTAGTAGTAGTAGTAGTAGTAGTAGTAGTAGTAGTAGTAGTAGTAGTAGTAGTAGTAGTAGTAGTAGTAGTAGTAGTAGTAGTAGTAGTAGTAGTAGTAGTAGTAGTAGTAGTAGTAGTAGTAGTAGTAGTAGTAGTAGTAGTAGTAGTAGTAGTAGTAGTAGTAGTAGTAGTAGTAGTAGTAGTAGTAGTAGTAGTAGTAGTAGTAGTAGTAGTAGTAGTAGTAGTAGTAGTAGTAGTAGTAGTAGTAGTAGTAGTAGTAGTAGTAGTAGTAGTAGTAGTAGTAGTAGTAGTAGTAGTAGTAGTAGTAGTAGTAGTAGTAGTAGTAGTAGTAGTAGTAGTAGTAGTAGTAGTAGTAGTAGTAGTAGTAGTAGTAGTAGTAGTAGTAGTAGTAGTAGTAGTAGTAGTAGTAGTAGTAGTAGTAGTAGTAGTAGTAGTAGTAGTAGTAGTAGTAGTAGTAGTAGTAGTAGTAGTAGTAGTAGTAGTAGTAGTAGTAGTAGTAGTAGTAGTAGTAGTAGTAGTAGTAGTAGTAGTAGTAGTAGTAGTAGTAGTAGTAGTAGTAGTAGTAGTAGTAGTAGTAGTAGTAGTAGTAGTAGTAGTAGTAGTAGTAGTAGTAGTAGTAGTAGTAGTAGTAGTAGTAGTAGTAGTAGTAGTAGTAGTAGTAGTAGTAGTAGTAGTAGTAGTAGTAGTAGTAGTAGTAGTAGTAGTAGTAGTAGTAGTAGTAGTAGTAGTAGTAGTAGTAGTAGTAGTAGTAGTAGTAGTAGTAGTAGTAGTAGTAGTAGTAGTAGTAGTAGTAGTAGTAGTAGTAGTAGTAGTAGTAGTAGTAGTAGTAGTAGTAGTAGTAGTAGTAGTAGTAGTAGTAGTAGTAGTAGTAGTAGTAGTAGTAGTAGTAGTAGTAGTAGTAGTAGTAGTAGTAGTAGTAGTAGTAGTAGTAGTAGTAGTAGTAGTAGTAGTAGTAGTAGTAGTAGTAGTAGTAGTAGTAGTAGTAGTAGTAGTAGTAGTAGTAGTAGTAGTAGTAGTAGTAGTAGTAGTAGTAGTAGTAGTAGTAGTAGTAGTAGTAGTAGTAGTAGTAGTAGTAGTAGTAGTAGTAGTAGTAGTAGTAGTATAGTAGTAGTAGTAGTAGTAGTAGTAGTAGTAGTAGTAGTAGTAGTAGTAGTAGTAGTAGTAGTAGTAGTAGTAGTAGTAGTAGTAGTAGTAGTAGTAGTAGTAGTAGTAGTAGTAGTAGTAGTAGTAGTAGTAGTAGTAGTAGTAGTAGTAGTAGTAGTAGTAGTAGTAGTAGTAGTAGTAGTAGTAGTAGTAGTAGTAGTAGTAGTAGTAGTAGTAGTAGTAGTAGTAGTAGTAGTAGTAGTAGTAGTAGTAGTAGTAGTAGTAGTAGTAGTAGTAGTAGTAGTAGTAGTAGTAGTAGTAGTAGTAGTAGTAGTAGTAGTAGTAGTAGTAGTAGTAGTAGTAGTAGTAGTAGTAGTAGTAGTAGTAGTAGTAGTAGTAGTAGTAGTAGTAGTAGTAGTAGTAGTAGTAGTAGTAGTAGTAGTAGTAGTAGTAGTAGTAGTAGTAGTAGTAGTAGTAGTAGTAGTAGTAGTAGTAGTAGTAGTAGTAGTAGTAGTAGTAGTAGTAGTAGTAGTAGTAGTAGTAGTAGTAGTAGTAGTAGTAGTAGTAGTAGTAGTAGTAGTAGTAGTAGTAGTAGTAGTAGTAGTAGTAGTAGTAGTAGTAGTAGTAGTAGTAGTAGTAGTAGTAGTAGTAGTAGTAGTAGTAGTAGTAGTAGTAGTAGTAGTAGTAGTAGTAGTAGTAGTAGTAGTAGTAGTAGTAGTAGTAGTAGTAGTAGTAGTAGTAGTAGTAGTAGTAGTAGTAGTAGTAGTAGTAGTAGTAGTAGTAGTAGTAGTAGTAGTAGTAGTAGTAGTAGTAGTAGTAGTAGTAGTAGTAGTAGTAGTAGTAGTAGTAGTAGTAGTAGTAGTAGTAGTAGTAGTAGTAGTAGTAGTAGTAGTAGTAGTAGTAGTAGTAGTAGTAGTAGTAGTAGTAGTAGTAGTAGTAGTAGTAGTAGTAGTAGTAGTAGTAGTAGTAGTAGTAGTAGTAGTAGTAGTAGTAGTAGTAGTAGTAGTAGTAGTAGTAGTAGTAGTAGTAGTAGTAGTAGTAGTAGTAGTAGTAGTAGTAGTAGTAGTAGTAGTAGTAGTAGTAGTAGTAGTAGTAGTAGTAGTAGTAGTAGTAGTAGTAGTAGTAGTAGTAGTAGTAGTAGTAGTAGTAGTAGTAGTAGTAGTAGTAGTAGTAGTAGTAGTAGTAGTAGTAGTAGTAGTAGTAGTAGTAGTAGTAGTAGTAGTAGTAGTAGTAGTAGTAGTAGTAGTAGTAGTAGTAGTAGTAGTAGTAGTAGTAGTAGTAGTAGTAGTAGTAGTAGTAGTAGTAGTAGTAGTAGTAGTAGTAGTAGTAGTAGTAGTAGTAGTAGTAGTAGTAGTAGTAGTAGTAGTAGTAGTAGTAGTAGTAGTAGTAGTAGTAGTAGTAGTAGTAGTAGTAGTAGTAGTAGTAGTAGTAGTAGTAGTAGTAGTAGTAGTAGTAGTAGTAGTAGTAGTAGTAGTAGTAGTAGTAGTAGTAGTAGTAGTAGTAGTAGTAGTAGTAGTAGTAGTAGTAGTAGTAGTAGTAGTAGTAGTAGTAGTAGTAGTAGTAGTAGTAGTAGTAGTAGTAGTAGTAGTAGTAGTAGTAGTAGTAGTAGTAGTAGTAGTAGTAGTAGTAGTAGTAGTAGTAGTAGTAGTAGTAGTAGTAGTAGTAGTAGTAGTAGTAGTAGTAGTAGTAGTAGTAGTAGTAGTAGTAGTAGTAGTAGTAGTAGTAGTAGTAGTAGTAGTAGTAGTAGTAGTAGTAGTAGTAGTAGTAGTAGTAGTAGTAGTAGTAGTAGTAGTAGTAGTAGTAGTAGTAGTAGTAGTAGTAGTAGTAGTAGTAGTAGTAGTAGTAGTAGTAGTAGTAGTAGTAGTAGTAGTAGTAGTAGTAGTAGTAGTAGTAGTAGTAGTAGTAGTAGTAGTAGTAGTAGTAGTAGTAGTAGTAGTAGTAGTAGTAGTAGTAGTAGTAGTAGTAGTAGTAGTAGTAGTAGTAGTAGTAGTAGTAGTAGTAGTAGTAGTAGTAGTAGTAGTAGTAGTAGTAGTAGTAGTAGTAGTAGTAGTAGTAGTAGTAGTAGTAGTAGTAGTAGTAGTAGTAGTAGTAGTAGTAGTAGTAGTAGTAGTAGTAGTAGTAGTAGTAGTAGTAGTAGTAGTAGTAGTAGTAGTAGTAGTAGTAGTAGTAGTAGTAGTAGTAGTAGTAGTAGTAGTAGTAGTAGTAGTAGTAGTAGTAGTAGTAGTAGTAGTAGTAGTAGTAGTAGTAGTAGTAGTAGTAGTAGTAGTAGTAGTAGTAGTAGTAGTAGTAGTAGTAGTAGTAGTAGTAGTAGTAGTAGTAGTAGTAGTAGTAGTAGTAGTAGTAGTAGTAGTAGTAGTAGTAGTAGTAGTAGTAGTAGTAGTAGTAGTAGTAGTAGTAGTAGTAGTAGTAGTAGTAGTAGTAGTAGTAGTAGTAGTAGTAGTAGTAGTAGTAGTAGTAGTAGTAGTAGTAGTAGTAGTAGTAGTAGTAGTAGTAGTAGTATAGTAGTAGTAGTAGTAGTAGTAGTAGTAGTAGTAGTAGTAGTAGTAGTAGTAGTAGTAGTAGTAGTAGTAGTAGTAGTAGTAGTAGTAGTAGTAGTAGTAGTAGTAGTAGTAGTAGTAGTAGTAGTAGTAGTAGTAGTAGTAGTAGTAGTAGTAGTAGTAGTAGTAGTAGTAGTAGTAGTAGTAGTAGTAGTAGTAGTAGTAGTAGTAGTAGTAGTAGTAGTAGTAGTAGTAGTAGTAGTAGTAGTAGTAGTAGTAGTAGTAGTAGTAGTAGTAGTAGTAGTAGTAGTAGTAGTAGTAGTAGTAGTAGTAGTAGTAGTAGTAGTAGTAGTAGTAGTAGTAGTAGTAGTAGTAGTAGTAGTAGTAGTAGTAGTAGTAGTAGTAGTAGTAGTAGTAGTAGTAGTAGTAGTAGTAGTAGTAGTAGTAGTAGTAGTAGTAGTAGTAGTAGTAGTAGTAGTAGTAGTAGTAGTAGTAGTAGTAGTAGTAGTAGTAGTAGTAGTAGTAGTAGTAGTAGTAGTAGTAGTAGTAGTAGTAGTAGTAGTAGTAGTAGTAGTAGTAGTAGTAGTAGTAGTAGTAGTAGTAGTAGTAGTAGTAGTAGTAGTAGTAGTAGTAGTAGTAGTAGTAGTAGTAGTAGTAGTATAGTAGTAGTAGTAGTAGTAGTAGTAGTAGTAGTAGTAGTAGTAGTAGTAGTAGTAGTAGTAGTAGTAGTAGTAGTAGTTAGTAGTAGTAGTAGTAGTAGTAGTAGTAGTAGTAGTAGTAGTAGTAGTAGTAGTATAGTAGTAGTAGTAGTAGTAGTAGTAGTAGTAGTAGTAGTAGTAGTAGTAGTAGTAGTAGTGTAGTAGTAGTAGTAGTAGTAGTAGTAGTATAGTAGTAGTAGTAGTAGTAGTAGTAGTAGTAGTAGTAGTAGTAGTAGTAGTAGTAGTAGTAGTAGTAGTAGTAGTAGTAGTAGTAGTAGTAGTAGTAGTAGTAGTAGTAGTAGTAGTAGTAGTAGTAGTAGTAGTAGTAGTAGTAGTAGTAGTAGTAGTAGTAGTAGTAGTAGTAGTAGTAGTAGTAGTAGTAGTAGTAGTAGTAGTAGTAGTAGTAGTAGTAGTAGTAGTAGTAGTAGTAGTAGTAGTAGTAGTAGTAGTAGTAGTAGTAGTAGTAGTAGTAGTAGTAGTAGTAGTAGTAGTAGTAGTAGTAGTAGTAGTAGTAGTAGTAGTAGTAGTAGTAGTAGTAGTAGTAGTAGTAGTAGTAGTAGTAGTAGTAGTAGTAGTAGTAGTAGTAGTAGTAGTAGTAGTAGTAGTAGTAGTAGTAGTAGTAGTAGTAGTAGTAGTAGTAGTAGTAGTAGTAGTAGTAGTAGTAGTAGTAGTAGTAGTAGTAGTAGTAGTAGTAGTAGTAGTAGTAGTAGTAGTAGTAGTAGTAGTAGTAGTAGTAGTAGTAGTAGTAGTAGTAGTAGTAGTAGTAGTAGTAGTAGTAGTAGTAGTAGTAGTAGTAGTAGTAGTAGTAGTAGTAGTAGTAGTAGTAGTAGTAGTAGTAGTAGTAGTAGTAGTAGTAGTAGTAGTAGTAGTAGTAGTAGTAGTAGTAGTAGTAGTAGTAGTAGTAGTAGTAGTAGTAGTAGTAGTAGTAGTAGTAGTAGTAGTAGTAGTAGTAGTAGTAGTAGTAGTAGTAGTAGTAGTAGTAGTAGTAGTAGTAGTAGTAGTAGTAGTAGTAGTAGTAGTAGTAGTAGTAGTAGTAGTAGTAGTAGTAGTAGTAGTAGTAGTAGTAGTAGTAGTAGTAGTAGTAGTAGTAGTAGTAGTAGTAGTAGTAGTAGTAGTAGTAGTAGTAGTAGTAGTAGTAGTAGTAGTAGTAGTAGTAGTAGTAGTAGTAGTAGTAGTAGTAGTAGTAGTAGTAGTAGTAGTAGTAGTAGTAGTAGTAGTAGTAGTAGTAGTAGTAGTAGTAGTAGTAGTAGTAGTAGTAGTAGTAGTAGTAGTAGTAGTAGTAGTAGTAGTAGTAGTAGTAGTAGTAGTAGTAGTAGTAGTAGTAGTAGTAGTAGTAGTAGTAGTAGTAGTAGTAGTAGTAGTAGTAGTAGTAGTAGTAGTAGTAGTAGTAGTAGTAGTAGTAGTAGTAGTAGTAGTAGTAGTAGTAGTAGTAGTAGTAGTAGTAGTAGTAGTAGTAGTAGTAGTAGTAGTAGTAGTAGTAGTAGTAGTAGTAGTAGTAGTAGTAGTAGTAGTAGTAGTAGTAGTAGTAGTAGTAGTAGTAGTAGTAGTAGTAGTAGTAGTAGTAGTAGTAGTAGTAGTAGTAGTAGTAGTAGTAGTAGTAGTAGTAGTAGTAGTAGTAGTAGTAGTAGTAGTAGTAGTAGTAGTAGTAGTAGTAGTAGTAGTAGTAGTAGTAGTAGTAGTAGTAGTAGTAGTAGTAGTAGTAGTAGTAGTAGTAGTAGTAGTAGTAGTAGTAGTAGTAGTAGTAGTAGTAGTAGTAGTAGTAGTAGTAGTAGTAGTAGTAGTAGTAGTAGTAGTAGTAGTAGTAGTAGTAGTAGTAGTAGTAGTAGTAGTAGTAGTAGTAGTAGTAGTAGTAGTAGTAGTAGTAGTAGTAGTAGTAGTAGTAGTAGTAGTAGTAGTAGTAGTAGTAGTAGTAGTAGTAGTAGTAGTAGTAGTAGTAGTAGTAGTAGTAGTAGTAGTAGTAGTAGTAGTAGTAGTAGTAGTAGTAGTAGTAGTAGTAGTAGTAGTAGTAGTAGTAGTAGTAGTAGTAGTAGTAGTAGTAGTAGTAGTAGTAGTAGTAGTAGTAGTAGTAGTAGTAGTAGTAGTAGTAGTAGTAGTAGTAGTAGTAGTAGTAGTAGTAGTAGTAGTAGTAGTAGTAGTAGTAGTAGTAGTAGTAGTAGTAGTAGTAGTAGTAGTAGTAGTAGTAGTAGTAGTAGTAGTAGTAGTAGTAGTAGTAGTAGTAGTAGTAGTAGTAGTAGTAGTAGTAGTAGTAGTAGTAGTAGTAGTAGTAGTAGTAGTAGTAGTAGTAGTAGTAGTAGTAGTAGTAGTAGTAGTAGTAGTAGTAGTAGTAGTAGTAGTAGTAGTAGTAGTAGTAGTAGTAGTAGTAGTAGTAGTAGTAGTAGTAGTAGTAGTAGTAGTAGTAGTAGTAGTAGTAGTAGTAGTAGTAGTAGTAGTAGTAGTAGTAGTAGTAGTAGTAGTAGTAGTAGTAGTAGTAGTAGTAGTAGTAGTAGTAGTAGTAGTAGTAGTAGTAGTAGTAGTAGTAGTAGTAGTAGTAGTAGTAGTAGTAGTAGTAGTAGTAGTAGTAGTAGTAGTAGTAGTAGTAGTAGTAGTAGTAGTAGTAGTAGTAGTAGTAGTAGTAGTAGTAGTAGTAGTAGTAGTAGTAGTAGTAGTAGTAGTAGTAGTAGTAGTAGTAGTAGTAGTAGTAGTAGTAGTAGTAGTAGTAGTAGTAGTAGTAGTAGTAGTAGTAGTAGTAGTAGTAGTAGTAGTAGTAGTAGTAGTAGTAGTAGTAGTAGTAGTAGTAGTAGTAGTAGTAGTAGTAGTAGTAGTAGTAGTAGTAGTAGTAGTAGTAGTAGTAGTAGTAGTAGTAGTAGTAGTAGTAGTAGTAGTAGTAGTAGTAGTAGTAGTAGTAGTAGTAGTAGTAGTAGTAGTAGTAGTAGTAGTAGTAGTAGTAGTAGTAGTAGTAGTAGTAGTAGTAGTAGTAGTAGTAGTAGTAGTAGTAGTAGTAGTAGTAGTAGTAGTAGTAGTAGTAGTAGTAGTAGTAGTAGTAGTAGTAGTAGTAGTAGTAGTAGTAGTAGTAGTAGTAGTAGTAGTAGTAGTAGTAGTAGTAGTAGTAGTAGTAGTAGTAGTAGTAGTAGTAGTAGTAGTAGTAGTAGTAGTAGTAGTAGTAGTAGTAGTAGTAGTAGTAGTAGTAGTAGTAGTAGTAGTAGTAGTAGTAGTAGTAGTAGTAGTAGTAGTAGTAGTAGTAGTAGTAGTAGTAGTAGTAGTAGTAGTAGTAGTAGTAGTAGTAGTAGTAGTAGTAGTAGTAGTAGTAGTAGTAGTAGTAGTAGTAGTAGTAGTAGTAGTAGTAGTAGTAGTAGTAGTAGTAGTAGTAGTAGTAGTAGTAGTAGTAGTAGTAGTAGTAGTAGTAGTAGTAGTAGTAGTAGTAGTAGTAGTAGTAGTAGTAGTAGTAGTAGTAGTAGTAGTAGTAGTAGTAGTAGTAGTAGTAGTAGTAGTAGTAGTAGTAGTAGTAGTAGTAGTAGTAGTAGTAGTAGTAGTAGTAGTAGTAGTAGTAGTAGTAGTAGTAGTAGTAGTAGTAGTAGTAGTAGTAGTAGTAGTAGTAGTAGTAGTAGTAGTAGTAGTAGTAGTAGTAGTAGTAGTAGTAGTAGTAGTAGTAGTAGTAGTAGTAGTAGTAGTAGTAGTAGTAGTAGTAGTAGTAGTAGTAGTAGTAGTAGTAGTAGTAGTAGTAGTAGTAGTAGTAGTAGTAGTAGTAGTAGTAGTAGTAGTAGTAGTAGTAGTAGTAGTAGTAGTAGTAGTAGTAGTAGTAGTAGTAGTAGTAGTAGTAGTAGTAGTAGTAGTAGTAGTAGTAGTAGTAGTAGTAGTAGTAGTAGTAGTAGTAGTAGTAGTAGTAGTAGTAGTAGTAGTAGTAGTAGTAGTAGTAGTAGTAGTAGTAGTAGTAGTAGTAGTAGTAGTAGTAGTAGTAGTAGTAGTAGTAGTAGTAGTAGTAGTAGTAGTAGTAGTAGTAGTAGTAGTAGTAGTAGTAGTAGTAGTAGTAGTAGTAGTAGTAGTAGTAGTAGTAGTAGTAGTAGTAGTAGTAGTAGTAGTAGTAGTAGTAGTAGTAGTAGTAGTAGTAGTAGTAGTAGTAGTAGTAGTAGTAGTAGTAGTAGTAGTAGTAGTAGTAGTAGTAGTAGTAGTAGTAGTAGTAGTAGTAGTAGTAGTAGTAGTAGTAGTAGTAGTAGTAGTAGTAGTAGTAGTAGTAGTAGTAGTAGTAGTAGTAGTAGTAGTAGTAGTAGTAGTAGTAGTAGTAGTAGTAGTAGTAGTAGTAGTAGTAGTAGTAGTAGTAGTAGTAGTAGTAGTAGTAGTAGTAGTAGTAGTAGTAGTAGTAGTAGTAGTAGTAGTAGTAGTAGTAGTAGTAGTAGTAGTAGTAGTAGTAGTAGTAGTAGTAGTAGTAGTAGTAGTAGTAGTAGTAGTAGTAGTAGTAGTAGTAGTAGTAGTAGTAGTAGTAGTAGTAGTAGTAGTAGTAGTAGTAGTAGTAGTAGTAGTAGTAGTAGTAGTAGTAGTAGTAGTAGTAGTAGTAGTAGTAGTAGTAGTAGTAGTAGTAGTAGTAGTAGTAGTAGTAGTAGTAGTAGTAGTAGTAGTAGTAGTAGTAGTAGTAGTAGTAGTAGTAGTAGTAGTAGTAGTAGTAGTAGTAGTAGTAGTAGTAGTAGTAGTAGTAGTAGTAGTAGTAGTAGTAGTAGTAGTAGTAGTAGTAGTAGTAGTAGTAGTAGTAGTAGTAGTAGTAGTAGTAGTAGTAGTAGTAGTAGTAGTAGTAGTAGTAGTAGTAGTAGTAGTAGTAGTAGTAGTAGTAGTAGTAGTAGTAGTAGTAGTAGTAGTAGTAGTAGTAGTAGTAGTAGTAGTAGTAGTAGTAGTAGTAGTAGTAGTAGTAGTAGTAGTAGTAGTAGTAGTAGTAGTAGTAGTAGTAGTAGTAGTAGTAGTAGTAGTAGTAGTAGTAGTAGTAGTAGTAGTAGTAGTAGTAGTAGTAGTAGTAGTAGTAGTAGTAGTAGTAGTAGTAGTAGTAGTAGTAGTAGTAGTAGTAGTAGTAGTAGTAGTAGTAGTAGTAGTAGTAGTAGTAGTAGTAGTAGTAGTAGTAGTAGTAGTAGTAGTAGTAGTAGTAGTAGTAGTAGTAGTAGTAGTAGTAGTAGTAGTAGTAGTAGTAGTAGTAGTAGTAGTAGTAGTAGTAGTAGTAGTAGTAGTAGTAGTAGTAGTAGTAGTAGTAGTAGTAGTAGTAGTAGTAGTAGTAGTAGTAGTAGTAGTAGTAGTAGTAGTAGTAGTAGTAGTAGTAGTAGTAGTAGTAGTAGTAGTAGTAGTAGTAGTAGTAGTAGTAGTAGTAGTAGTAGTAGTAGTAGTAGTAGTAGTAGTAGTAGTAGTAGTAGTAGTAGTAGTAGTAGTAGTAGTAGTAGTAGTAGTAGTAGTAGTAGTAGTAGTAGTAGTAGTAGTAGTAGTATAGTAGTAGTAGTAGTAGTAGTAGTAGTAGTAGTAGTAGTAGTAGTAGTAGTAGTAGTAGTAGTAGTAGTAGTAGTAGTAGTAGTAGTAGTAGTAGTAGTAGTAGTAGTAGTAGTAGTAGTAGTAGTAGTAGTAGTAGTAGTAGTAGTAGTAGTAGTAGTAGTAGTAGTAGTAGTAGTAGTAGTAGTAGTAGTAGTAGTAGTAGTAGTAGTAGTAGTAGTAGTAGTAGTAGTAGTAGTAGTAGTTAGTAGTAGTAGTAGTAGTAGTAGTAGTAGTAGTAGTAGTAGTAGTAGTAGTAGTAGTAGTAGTAGTAGTAGTAGTAGTAGTAGTAGTAGTAGTAGTAGTAGTAGTAGTAGTAGTAGTAGTAGTAGTAGTAGTAGTAGTAGTAGTAGTAGTAGTAGTAGTAGTAGTAGTAGTAGTAGTAGTAGTAGTAGTAGTAGTAGTAGTAGTAGTAGTAGTAGTAGTAGTAGTAGTAGTAGTAGTAGTAGTAGTAGTAGTAGTAGTAGTAGTAGTAGTAGTAGTAGTAGTAGTAGTAGTAGTAGTAGTAGTAGTAGTAGTAGTAGTAGTAGTAGTAGTAGTAGTAGTAGTAGTAGTAGTAGTAGTAGTAGTAGTAGTAGTAGTAGTAGTAGTAGTAGTAGTAGTAGTAGTAGTAGTAGTAGTAGTAGTAGTAGTAGTAGTAGTAGTAGTAGTAGTAGTAGTAGTAGTAGTAGTAGTAGTAGTAGTAGTAGTAGTAGTAGTAGTAGTAGTAGTAGTAGTAGTAGTAGTAGTAGTAGTAGTAGTAGTAGTAGTAGTAGTAGTAGTAGTAGTAGTAGTAGTAGTAGTAGTAGTAGTAGTAGTAGTAGTAGTAGTAGTAGTAGTAGTAGTAGTAGTAGTAGTAGTAGTAGTAGTAGTAGTATAGTAGTAGTAGTAGTAGTAGTAGTAGTAGTAGTAGTAGTAGTAGTAGTAGTAGTAGTAGTAGTAGTAGTAGTAGTAGTAGTAGTAGTAGTAGTAGTAGTAGTAGTAGTAGTAGTAGTAGTAGTAGTAGTAGTAGTAGTAGTAGTAGTAGTAGTAGTAGTAGTAGTAGTAGTAGTAGTAGTAGTAGTAGTAGTAGTAGTAGTAGTAGTAGTAGTAGTAGTAGTAGTAGTAGTAGTAGTAGTAGTAGTAGTAGTAGTAGTAGTAGTAGTAGTAGTAGTAGTAGTAGTAGTAGTAGTAGTAGTAGTAGTAGTAGTAGTAGTAGTAGTAGTAGTGTAGTAGTAGTAGTAGTAGTAGTAGTAGTAGTAGTAGTAGTAGTAGTAGTAGTAGTAGTAGTAGTAGTAGTAGTAGTAGTAGTAGTAGTAGTAGTAGTAGTAGTAGTAGTAGTAGTAGTAGTAGTAGTAGTAGTAGTAGTAGTAGTAGTAGTAGTAGTAGTAGTAGTAGTAGTAGTAGTAGTAGTAGTAGTAGTAGTAGTAGTAGTAGTAGTAGTAGTAGTAGTAGTAGTAGTAGTAGTAGTAGTAGTAGTAGTAGTAGTAGTAGTAGTAGTAGTAGTAGTAGTAGTAGTAGTAGTAGTAGTAGTAGTAGTAGTAGTAGTAGTAGTAGTAGTAGTAGTAGTAGTAGTAGTAGTAGTAGTAGTAGTAGTAGTAGTAGTAGTAGTAGTAGTAGTAGTAGTAGTAGTAGTAGTAGTAGTAGTAGTAGTAGTAGTAGTAGTAGTAGTAGTAGTAGTAGTAGTAGTAGTAGTAGTAGTAGTAGTAGTAGTAGTAGTAGTAGTAGTAGTAGTAGTAGTAGTAGTAGTAGTAGTAGTAGTAGTAGTAGTAGTAGTAGTAGTAGTAGTAGTAGTAGTAGTAGTAGTAGTAGTAGTAGTAGTAGTAGTAGTAGTAGTAGTAGTAGTAGTAGTAGTAGTAGTAGTAGTAGTAGTAGTAGTAGTAGTAGTAGTAGTAGTAGTAGTAGTAGTAGTAGTAGTAGTAGTAGTAGTAGTAGTAGTAGTAGTAGTAGTAGTAGTAGTAGTAGTAGTAGTAGTAGTAGTAGTAGTAGTAGTAGTAGTAGTAGTAGTAGTAGTAGTAGTAGTAGTAGTAGTAGTAGTAGTAGTAGTAGTAGTAGTAGTAGTAGTAGTAGTAGTAGTAGTAGTAGTAGTAGTAGTAGTAGTAGTAGTAGTAGTAGTAGTAGTAGTAGTAGTAGTAGTAGTAGTAGTAGTAGTAGTAGTAGTAGTAGTAGTAGTAGTAGTAGTAGTAGTAGTAGTAGTAGTAGTAGTAGTAGTAGTAGTAGTAGTAGTAGTAGTAGTAGTAGTAGTAGTAGTAGTAGTAGTAGTAGTAGTAGTAGTAGTAGTAGTAGTAGTAGTAGTAGTAGTAGTAGTAGTAGTAGTAGTAGTAGTAGTAGTAGTAGTAGTAGTAGTAGTAGTAGTAGTAGTAGTAGTAGTAGTAGTAGTAGTAGTAGTAGTAGTAGTAGTAGTAGTAGTAGTAGTAGTAGTAGTAGTAGTAGTAGTAGTAGTAGTAGTAGTAGTAGTAGTAGTAGTAGTAGTAGTAGTAGTAGTAGTAGTAGTAGTAGTAGTAGTAGTAGTAGTAGTAGTAGTAGTAGTAGTAGTAGTAGTAGTAGTAGTAGTAGTAGTAGTAGTAGTAGTAGTAGTAGTAGTAGTAGTAGTAGTAGTAGTAGTAGTAGTAGTAGTAGTAGTAGTAGTAGTAGTAGTAGTAGTAGTAGTAGTAGTAGTAGTAGTAGTAGTAGTAGTAGTAGTAGTAGTAGTAGTAGTAGTAGTAGTAGTAGTAGTAGTAGTAGTAGTAGTAGTAGTAGTAGTAGTAGTAGTAGTAGTAGTAGTAGTAGTAGTAGTAGTAGTAGTAGTAGTAGTAGTAGTAGTAGTAGTAGTAGTAGTAGTAGTAGTAGTAGTAGTAGTAGTAGTAGTAGTAGTAGTAGTAGTAGTAGTAGTAGTAGTAGTAGTAGTAGTAGTAGTAGTAGTAGTAGTAGTAGTAGTAGTAGTAGTAGTAGTAGTAGTAGTAGTAGTAGTAGTAGTAGTAGTAGTAGTAGTAGTAGTAGTAGTAGTAGTAGTAGTAGTAGTAGTAGTAGTAGTAGTAGTAGTAGTAGTAGTAGTAGTAGTAGTAGTAGTAGTAGTAGTAGTAGTAGTAGTAGTAGTAGTAGTAGTAGTAGTAGTAGTAGTAGTAGTAGTAGTAGTAGTAGTAGTAGTAGTAGTAGTAGTAGTAGTAGTAGTAGTAGTAGTAGTAGTAGTAGTAGTAGTAGTAGTAGTAGTAGTAGTAGTAGTAGTAGTAGTAGTAGTAGTAGTAGTAGTAGTAGTAGTAGTAGTAGTAGTAGTAGTAGTAGTAGTAGTAGTAGTAGTAGTAGTAGTAGTAGTAGTAGTAGTAGTAGTAGTAGTAGTAGTAGTAGTAGTAGTAGTAGTAGTAGTAGTAGTAGTAGTAGTAGTAGTAGTAGTAGTAGTAGTAGTAGTAGTAGTAGTAGTAGTAGTAGTAGTAGTAGTAGTAGTAGTAGTAGTAGTAGTAGTAGTAGTAGTAGTAGTAGTAGTAGTAGTAGTAGTAGTAGTAGTAGTAGTAGTAGTAGTAGTAGTAGTAGTAGTAGTAGTAGTAGTAGTAGTAGTAGTAGTAGTAGTAGTAGTAGTAGTAGTAGTAGTAGTAGTAGTAGTAGTAGTAGTAGTAGTAGTAGTAGTAGTAGTAGTAGTAGTAGTAGTAGTAGTAGTAGTAGTAGTAGTAGTAGTAGTAGTAGTAGTAGTAGTAGTAGTAGTAGTAGTAGTAGTAGTAGTAGTAGTAGTAGTAGTAGTAGTAGTAGTAGTAGTAGTAGTAGTAGTAGTAGTAGTAGTAGTAGTAGTAGTAGTAGTAGTAGTAGTAGTAGTAGTAGTAGTAGTAGTAGTAGTAGTAGTAGTAGTAGTAGTAGTAGTAGTAGTAGTAGTAGTAGTAGTAGTAGTAGTAGTAGTAGTAGTAGTAGTAGTAGTAGTAGTAGTAGTAGTAGTAGTAGTAGTAGTAGTAGTAGTAGTAGTAGTAGTAGTAGTAGTAGTAGTAGTAGTAGTAGTAGTAGTAGTAGTAGTAGTAGTAGTAGTAGTAGTAGTAGTAGTAGTAGTAGTAGTAGTAGTAGTAGTAGTAGTAGTAGTAGTAGTAGTAGTAGTAGTAGTAGTAGTAGTAGTAGTAGTAGTAGTAGTAGTAGTAGTAGTAGTAGTAGTAGTAGTAGTAGTAGTAGTAGTAGTAGTAGTAGTAGTAGTAGTAGTAGTAGTAGTAGTAGTAGTAGTAGTAGTAGTAGTAGTAGTAGTAGTAGTAGTAGTAGTAGTAGTAGTAGTAGTAGTAGTAGTAGTAGTAGTAGTAGTAGTAGTAGTAGTAGTAGTAGTAGTAGTAGTAGTAGTAGTAGTAGTAGTAGTAGTAGTAGTAGTAGTAGTAGTAGTAGTAGTAGTAGTAGTAGTAGTAGTAGTAGTAGTAGTAGTAGTAGTAGTAGTAGTAGTAGTAGTAGTAGTAGTAGTAGTAGTAGTAGTAGTAGTAGTAGTAGTAGTAGTAGTAGTAGTAGTAGTAGTAGTAGTAGTAGTAGTAGTAGTAGTAGTAGTAGTAGTAGTAGTAGTAGTAGTAGTAGTAGTAGTAGTAGTAGTAGTAGTAGTAGTAGTAGTAGTAGTAAGTACTACATAAATAAGTTGAATTCCAAAACAATTTGAAGCTATTATCACAGAAAAGATTAATCTCATATTATTGCATTTGTTATTAATGAATAACATGGCTTTGTGGATGGGAGATTGACATTTTCGAACTTAATACACCAGACTTTCAATTGTACAGACCTCAATAGCACTGAAAAACAAAAATACTGTTTGAGGGTAAATAGTGCAGTGTATTCTAAAATTGTACAATACTTTATATTAAGGATTAATACACTACATATACTGTGATGATCTATAAATGATTTTTAGTCTCCTACCACTTTTGGTGAAAAATTTGACTTCGCTGCCTCAAAATTGTGTTCTGTATTTTTGTACAAACTGCACACTGTACTTGCATACCTAGTTGGTACAGGTTTCTGTTGGTACAGACAGGATCCAGTCCTATCAAATCCATGAAAAGTTCCTTTATAAATGAGAGTCTACTGGCCTCTTCGTATATTATAGAATCATTGTATAGTGACATAATCTACACATTTGGCTAAGGCATTTGATAAGTTATCTGTAACATCACTGATTCATGAATTAAAAAAGGCTGACTTTAGAAATCCCTTATTTAACAATTTCATTCTTCTTCCGTAAATGGTTTATAACCAGAAGATACATACAGTCACTATCATGAAAATCTTTCTTCAAGGTGGAGTACCACACCAGTTGCTTATACCCATGAACTACAAGCTTTCTAAGTACCTATGAGAGCATGTTAATGTTCTGACCACTAAATGATCATCAGTAGAGGGCGGACTTTACCACATTTGCCTATTTTATTCCTCGTGACCAAGCAATATGCTTTTTGCAAGAAAATATGATTGAGACCCCAAGAAAATAATATATGAAGTTTTATAGTGCATATTTTTGCATATATTGGCAATAGGTGCATATATCAGTAATTCATGCATATTGATGCATATATTGATATTATTAACCCTCTCAGGACTGTCGCTTTACTTATCTCTTCAGTAACTGATTTCTACGGTAAGCATTTTGTTTTCAATCCCTCATGGGAGTATCACTAACAATGTGGGAAATCAGGCAGAGACAGAAATTCATAGAAATAGCTTTGCTCATTGGCACTTTGTCGACTTAGATTACAAAAGCTGATACATATCTGCTGCATCTCGAGAAGCACTATCAGCTGCCCTGAGATCTGTTTACCAGGAGGATGGAGCACACAGCAGTTAATTCAGAGAAATAGCCTCACCGAAGGGAACAAAATTAATCGTCAATTCATTTCATCGCATTCAAATCGCAGTATTTAGAGAAGTGCTGTCGGTTTCAGTAGCGTGTTTCACCATGGCGGCGAAGAACAAATCTTCCAGAAGCATTTTGCTTCGAAAATGGATTAGAGGACATCACTCTGTCAACTGACGGAAAAGTTGCTTTATGTCAAACATGTAACAAACATGTAAGTATGTAAATAAATCAAGGAGAACGTAATTTGCACATATTGTCAGTTTTTAGTGAGCATATTCTCAGATTTCTTGTGCATAGTGCATAGTGAGATTTTCGGTGCAAAAATGCATGCACATTTTGACAATTTTAAGTGCTTATAAATCTGCCCTCTAATCATCAGCATTGTATGGAAGCAAAATAATCATTAACCACAGCCACTCTATTAAATAAAAGTGTAGATGAACAGGTCATGAAAATGAAATTCATGTCAACTCTAAGTAAGTATCAACTCTTCTCACAATCTGGAACTTTCTTTTAACATGGATTCTCTCAAGGAATTACTCTCCCCCTTATTCTTAGATGATTACAAATATCATGGCTTACCTGCTACAAGCAACTTGTGTCTCTACCCGTGCAGCAAGAACAGCTTGTTCTTTAGATTCTTTGAGTTGATTGACTTCTCTCTGGCACTGATCTCGCACATCTTCCACTGTTCGACGGAACTGATATGCCAATTTTAGCATGCGACCTGCCATCTACCAAAAAAAATTAAATTATTCAGTATACAAAAGGATATTTTCACACCAAATAAAAATATACTTTATTATAGGACTTTGTACAGATAAAATCCTAAACAATTCACTGCCAATTACAACACATCTTCTTGCTATGTTGTGGTTACCATGAACAAATTGGATATGGTGCTCGAGCGCCATATGTCCAGTTTAAAAAAGGACATGTTTGACTTTTTCAATACTAAATTTGAACAGCTGACTTTGAGCAGGACGCAAAAATTGAAAATCTCTCAGAGAGAGTTAAATTCCTCGAAAGTGCTGATAATTACTTGACTGTCTTCCGCTCTCTGGAAGAAGACTTGCTTGGGGAAATAGATGAACGTTGTAAATGTGCCTCAAATGCCTGTGAGCCTGGAATGGCTAATGATCTCAAGTGTCTCAACGCCAAACTTGAATCTATTCCCCTTCTCAGCAGTGAGAATAGGCAAGGGCCAGAACAATTGCCCCCTCCTTTAAAAGTGACCTTTTCAAGTGATGTCAATGCTAAACTTATTCTCCATAATAAAAGCAGGCTTAAACCTCTTGGAATTTCTGCTAGAAATATTACAGCAAAACATCAAAATTACCTAAATACATTGAGAGCTGAATTGGAAAATTGTAATAAGAATAGTTTATGAAAATGACATCCCAAAGATCATTTAGAATCCAAAAACCTGAGTCACGGATATTCCAGAGTACCTTCCATTAACAAACTCCACGTCTATTACCAAAATGTCAGTGGCTTGGTCACCAAAATGGCTCAACAACAGTTTCTCAGATGACGATCTTACGTTTACAAGTACATGAGAATGATGTATAAAGTTCCTCAAAAACGCAAGTTTTCTGTGAAAATGAGCTCAAAATTTGGCATTTTCAGAAACACTCAAGCGCCATTTTCTCAAAAACAGCCCAAATTTTTTCTTCAAACTTTTTGTAAGGATACTGCGAATTGCACTGTTTAAGGTGACATCAAATTCACACTTCGCTGTACTCTTTTGATTTTTCCAAAAATTACACAAATGTAATTTTTTTTAAATCTCTCTCATGCCTTTAATACGCACATTTCCAGTGATTAGTATACATTACTGCATTAGAGGGTGGAAGTTCTCACAATGACTTCCAATAAAGTTTTTCGAAAATTCTAAATATTTCTGTGAAAAAGAGCTTCAAATTTCACATTTACAGTAATGCTTAAATGTCAATTCTTCATAAACAGTTCCAAGTTTGTGAACGAAAATTCCCTTGTATGATGAGGACCCTTCTATAATATTCTGAAAGTAATATTTTGGTTCTATTAGGAAACTAAAAAATTGAGAAAATTTTTAAAAAAATGTACTTTGGGCAGCTATAGATGGCAGCTGGCTGGAGAATGTGGCTATTCCAAACCAAAGAAATTAGAGAACTAACTAGTATGAGAAAGTCATTCATGAGCCATTTTGTTGCACCACTTGTTTCTTTATTCAGTGCTATCAATTCTGCAGCCTTTCTCTTCTTCTACTCTCTCCCTCTCATACTGTCTTCATTTCCCTAATTCCATTTCCTGTCACTTTCGTTCTTCAATAGCTGCTTAGCTCTGGTCTCATGAACACAGCAAAGCATGTCTCGATCAACTATGATGGCATTTTTTCTCCACCTGCAGTTTAAGGTTATATTATCAAATGCCAGTTGTTGTAACCCTAATGTGCACATACATAGATCCTTTAATAAACAGCATGCTTATAAATTTCCCAAACCCAATGAAGTACATTTAAAATCATTGGCGGTGTGTCTTTTCCCCTCACACGCCTGTTTAGAGGGGCTTGCAGCATTACAGTTTATACTAAGCGTGAATTTTCAAATACATTAGACAATGTTCTATATAGTTTCGTGTAATTTGTTATTTATTAAAATTTATTTATTTGTTTAAATTTTTTCGCTTGTACCTTCAAAACTATGCATTTTATCAAAACTATTGTTATTTACAAACTTTAAGTAGATAAAATTTCCTACAAATGCATATTTTAACGTTAAATTTGTGATAAACCGTTTGGGCACTAGAGCATGCTAAAAATGGTTACTTTTTGGGCATCTGACCAAAATGGGAGAATAGCTCTTTCCAGTCATCCCATCTCGCAACCGCGCTCTAGTTCCACTTTGTACTGCTTGAAAAATGCTATTGTGAACAAATGATGGGCATTGTTAAATGATGAAAACACCGATATTCACAGAATCAATAGGGTCATGTCCGCTCGTGCAGAGTATCTGTAAAACCAAGCCTTAAGTAACCAAAATAAGAGGGATAGAAGAAAATTATAATTATTATTACAGTACGTTCTGTACAATACAATATATTCATCAACAATTTGTACCAACAATGTTTTGTCAATATGTGCCAAATTAAGAGTAAAAGTAACCCTAATGAGGAAATTTTAGTTATTTGAACAAAGGATCATCAAAGAAACGGATTTCAAGACTTTGGACAACATCAAAACAAGTATGACAAGGACTCTAAAGGACTTCTTCACAGAGGACTTCCTGGGCGCATACGAGGCAAGGAAATCACGCTGGTCAAAATGTATCAACGCACAAGGGTCATACTTTGAAGAATTTTAAGTTACTGTACCTATCTTCTTTATAAATTTGTTATTAAAAAATGCAATGCATTACTTTGGGGGCATACACTGAAGATAAGTTCTGACTTCCATGCACGAGTACTGAAAAATGTATTTAAATAGCAAAAAATGTTTGGCTGCAGCAAGAATATGTCTCAACTAGTACAAATCACTGCTAAATCTTAATTCTTATTTTGTTTTGCTTTCAATAAAAACCTCTTTAATCAATTAAAATATTCTGACACCAATAAAGGGACCAAAAAATTTGACAGACTAAAATCCCTTGACATGTCAAATAGCCATTTAAATATCAAGGCTGAAAAATGAATGATTTTGGATGATGTTGGTAAACTAACGGGGTCCAAAATCGTTCAATTTCGGCAAAGATGCATACAACTATTTTTCGTATACTCACCTCCCAATTCTAGGTTGGAATTTTTAGAGAGATCTCATTTTTACCATGTAGTTTCATTATATAAATGGAAATGTTCTTCTACATTATCGCCTCTGAAGATGTCAGTACTGTCAAAATTGTTAAAGTGTGTAGAATTCGCAGCTGGTTTGGGCAAGTTTTTTTGTAAGTATGGAGTGCGATATTCCAGAGATTATAATTGAGGAAGCTGAAGCTGCTACTGAGAGTTTACTTCCTCAAAAATCAAAGGATTCATACGAAAGAGAGCATGAACTCTTTTTGAAATGGAAAAGACAGAAACATATAACCGTGGTAAATGAAAAAACTATGCTGGCATATCACTACGAAAATGTATTACACTTTCATATGTAAAGCTAATGTAATTGTTTTAGGTGATTTCAACACTAAGCTAGGGAAAGAAGACATTATGAAAGATTACGCAGGCAAGCACACATTACATGAAGTGAGTAACGAAAATGGAAATATGCTAGGGCAATTTGCAATAAGAAATAAACATGAAAATTAAAAGCACGTTTCCCACATAAAAGAATACATTTGGGAACGTGGAGATCGCCAGACATAGAAACAGTTAATCAAATTGACCATGTACTTGTCAACTAAAGATATTCATCATCCATTATTGATGTTTGAAGTTATAGAAGCCCAAATTGTGACTCTGATCATTACCTAATGAAAACAGTAGTGAGAGAAAAACTATTGAAAATTAAAGACCAAGAAAAGATTATTACAAAGCAATTGGAAATAAATGAATTTAAGAAAGAAGAGGTATCAACAAGAGATGAAGGAACATCTGGAGCAACAAACCAAAAAAAATGATATAGAGGAAGAATGGAGAAGAATAGGAGAGATAATAAAGACAGCTGCAAATGGCCAATTGAAAGAAAAAAGATGGAAGAGGAACAACTGGTTTGATAAAGATTGCAGAAAGACAATAGAAATGAAACCCGAAAAAAGAAAAAACAAAAGAAATGAAACCCGAAAGAAGATGTTGCAGAGACTTACAAGAAATAATAAAGAAGAATATAAGAATGCAAGAAGGAAGACTAATATCATATGCAGGCAGAAAAAGAAAAATATGCTAAGAAAACAATTCCAAGAAATAAAAGAGCTAAATAAAGGAAGTGAGATTAGAAAATTCTATGCAGTCATGAATAATACGAGAAAAGGCTTTCAAATAAAGGAAATATATTTAGTGATGAAAATGATTGATGATTAATAGGCAAAATATGGGATGAAGAAAAGATGCCAGAGAAATGGGAAAGTGGAATGATATGTCCAATACTCAAGAACAGAAGATAGATTGGCTTGTGAAAATTGTCAGGGAATTACTCTACTGAATGTTGTTTACAAAGTATTATCAGGAAAATCAGACTTCAATTCTGAGAAAATTATTGGAGAATTCCAATGCAGATTTCGTCTTTATAACTGAACCATGGTTCAAATATTTGTAGTGTAATGGGACGGTCGCACGCGTCAGGTTTCGACATACAAAATATTATTTCCATTAACATTGAAAGCGCTCGAAAGGGTCGATGTCAAGAAACGCGCACTTTTTCGCTACCTGACCGGCGCGAGGGGGCAGGCAGGCCGCCGCTGTGCGCGGTCACCTTTGTTCAGGAACCGTTGGTCGCCCGGGGTATTTCCGCCGCTGCCGAGGGAGCGCCGCGACGCGCACACCCCGCGTCTTCTGGGAATTGCCGTGACGTAGGACCGCCCCCTCGAAGACGATTTTTAACCGTCGCTGCCACTACCGCAATTGGCCGGCACGCATCGCGCGATTCGGCTGCGCCAATAGACAAAGACTCAGCGGGGGAGGACCCACATGATCTCGCGGCCGAGGGAGGTGAGCGCGAGCGACAAATCTTTCATTCTGATGAGGGCGACGCCACCGAGAGGTTGAGCATTCTGAAGAGGGCAACACCAGCGAGAGGTTGAGCACTGTGATCAGGGCGACGTCAGAGAGAAGCAGCTTATTCCGATGTAGGCGACGCCGGAGTCTAATCCATGCAGAATTCTTTCTGACGAGAGCGACGCAGGGGACCAGTTCTCTCCGATCCGTTACAATGGGAACGACGCCGCCGCTCGAACGACAACGTGAGGGGCGCGTTCACTGTTGCACTCCGCTCTAGACCACGCCGCCGTCACAAGGCGCTGACTTACTCGCGGGGCCGCCATTGCCACCACGCCGCCGCCCGCCCATGTGTCGCGGGCGCACGGACTGTGTGGGACGATCACCGAGAGAGGTGGACGCCACGAGCCAGGAGGCTCTATCGACAGCCGCCACCGCCGCCGGCGAAAGCTTGGTCGTTGCCGTGGGCAGCTCGACCGACGACCGCCGCCACCGACCTGCGACGGGGGAGGCCTAGCCGCCGCCGCCCGCCCGACAAAGCAGGGCCGGCCGCCGCCGCCGTCTCCGCCGCTGGGCCCCAGGGCCGCCGTTACGCCCGTCTGATGGGACTAACGCCTGGACAATGACCCGTGAGGGCACCAACTAAGCTAAGTTAGATTAAGTAGTATTTAAGAATCACTGTGTCAGAATCAGAAGCTTCACCTCGTCATGTAGTCAAATAAATTATCATGTTTGAAAGCAGTAAAGTGTTTTCCTGACTACTGCGTGATAAGAGCCGGTCACGCATGCGTCCCTCCCAAATTTCAGCCGGAGCGCACGAGGCCCAAACGCCGACGGGAATTCACAAAGGTAAGCGGGTCACCCTGGGATACGCCATTCCCTGGCTTTGGAGAACACCATCCAATCAGAAATTCGGTCAGATCGACCGGCTGCCTATCTTATCGCAGCAAGTCAGGGGTTAAATGTGAAGGGGGTGAGCATTACAGTAGTAAGACAAATTATTGAAAAATTTCAACAACATGATATAGATATTCACTTATTATTTGTTGATTATTTGATTGTATAAATAGGAAGATTCTTTATGAAACACACTATGAAATAGGAATACCAGAAAAATTGATAAATCTGATTCAGATGACAATGAAAAATATAAAAGCAGTAATTAAATGTGGCAACAAAAAGAGCAAACCTTTCAAAATAGGGACACACAGAGTAAAGCAAGGAGACAATCTATCAGCTATTCTCTTTATCATAGCACTACATAGCGTAATAAATAAGTTAACACATAACAGTACAATATTTTATAAATCAGTACAAATATGTGCAAATGCAGATAATATTTGCATAATAGCTAGAAACAAAAGAAGTTTAATAACATGTTATGAAGAAAGGAAGGAAAAGCAGAAACGATAGGCTAATAAACATAAACTAATAGTAAATGAGAAGGAAACAAAGTATATGGTACTTTCCACATCAGACAAAAGAAGAAGCCCCCAAAATATTAAAATATTGAATAAAATCTTTGAAGGAGTTACCAACTTCAGGTATTTAGGAACTCTTATAAGTAATCAGAATGACATGAGGGAGAGCATCAAAGAACAAGTAAAGGCAGGGAATAAAGCATATTATATAAATATGCAAATACTAAGAAATAAATTAATAAGACGTAACACAAAAATTAAAATATATAAAACCTAAATACCTCCTATGGTAACATATGGGGCAAAGGCTTGGAAATTAACAACAAATGATGCAAATGAGTAGGATGATAAGCGATTTGAACGCAAAATAATACGGAAAATATACGGACCTATCAAAGATCAAGAGAGATGGAGATATAGATGGAATGATGAGGTCAATTTGACACTGGAAGAAAAAGATATTGTCAGATTTATCAAAGCACACAGGATTAGATGGTTAGGACATATAGAAAGAATGGAACAATCAAGAATGCCTAAAAAGATATCAGAAGGTAACCTCTTCTCAAAACAGAGGAGAGGCCATCCCAAAAAAAGATGGAAAGATGATGTGTTAAAAGACTTCAACATCATGAAAGTAAAGAACTCGAAGAAGATAGCAGAAGACAGAAAAAGCTGGAATGTTGTCGTACATGAAGCTGAGACCCACAAAGGGCTGTAGAGCTAGAGAAGAAGAATGTAATTGGGTAAGATAACTAATTTTATTTGTACAATAGTCCCAGACAGTGAAACTGTGAACATTGTGGAACTAATATTCAATGCTAAAGTCAACCCTAGGTATAAAAGAAAGCATAAATGTTTGGCAGTATCACAGAGTTGAAGCTCCTAGCACGAGTGCTCAATGCATGGAAGTGTCAGGTATAATATATCATGAAATGTACCAACAACGTCTCGTCATAGACTCTTACGAGATCGTTGGCATCATTCATCTAAGATGGTTATAATCGTGACCCGTTCCGAATTTATATTAAAATTTTGGGCGCCAGGAACAGGTTACGTTAATAAAAACCAATACTTCCACAGCTAATTTCAACAAATGTATAAATGTCCGGCTAGCTGGGTCAATGGGTCCCGTTATGGATAATCGCTATCGCCTAGATAGCCGATTACTTGTTCTGCCAACTGTACAGTATGGCGAGGAATCTGAAAGGGAATAATTATCTATTTCGCTATTTAACAATTTTGATTGACTAAATGAAAATCTTTTCATTTCCAAAAGAAAAAAATTCAACAATTTATTTAACACTATTAACAATTGTTTTTGTCCTTAGGTCATGACCTCATTTTAAAATATTTCTTTTGTACTGCAGTACTTATCTACCGTCTTGGTCGCCGATGCCCCGCAGTCTCTTCTCACTTGAATGTAGGTGATCCCCAGGTCCCGCTTCTCTCTTCTAATCTTGCGACGTTGCTGACGCATCCAGCCCTCACTGACTAGAATATCTAACGGTTCTTACTTGATATTCAGAGTTCCTAGTCTTCCCCAACTAGTGGTAGAATATTAAAGTCCAAAACCGCAATATAAGAAAAAACTTTCAAAGTCCTAATCGAACTTCCCGTTGCACATCAACTTCCAGATTCCGAAAAACTATTGAGTCTCACTCGAAACTTACAAGTCCTACTTCACTAATGTTGATCTCACGAGCGATCTTTACTACTCAACGACCACTATCAGAATATCCAGTTCTCCCTGTTCTTTCGCCCTCAACGCTTCGGTATCTGTCCTTCATTCCTCTTTTTTAAAACAAAACGACAAAATTAGACAGTCTATTCTCCCTTAGCCAATCCATTCATCTCTTATCAAACCAAGTAGCCACGCCCTCGACAGTCATTCCTTTTCAGACCAATCACACATTATTTTATCTATCTAGCCATCGCCCCCACCTCTTCAATGCCTGAATGCAAATTGTTGACCTTGCCAACCACTGCGCCAGCGTTGCTAAGGCTGTATATCGCCATTTGCATACCCTTTTGTCAAACCCATTTACAGCCAATATTATTAACAAAATATTATATATTTTGGTATATCACAATCAGAATATATAAAATTGTGTTTTTAATGTAAAGTTGGCAATAAATAAGTTAAAAACATTCTGTATTCAAAAAATAATAAATAATCTTTGTCAATATGTCAACAACAATTTACTTGACATTGCCACAGTAATCGTCCACTAAAATTCATTCTTGGCCTAGGTCACCAAAGCTAACCTTTGTGGCATATAAATACTCTGCCAAATACAGGTTTTGAAGAAGTGAGTATACGAGAAACTATTTCTGACAGAATTTAAGCTGCTTTCATGTTCCACAGGATTTTTCACTGTTAAATAATTTGGAGTAAATGAGCACATTAAATGATACTGTAGACAGAAGGCAGCAGCTCTACTTCTCTCATGCCCCTTTCCTCTTATTTTGAAAACTGAACACTAGCAATCAAAACATGGTAGTTCAATCCAATGCAAATATCAATTTTACCATGAAAATATAGCACAATATCAAAAATTTTCTGAGAATTTCATGAAAATTTTGTAGGTGTAATCAATGCTATACAATTTCAAAATTTTCCAGGAGAAATCAATTCCCCAATTGTTGATCATGCTGCACAGAATGCAATGAATGTATTCTGTTTTGGGACCTTGGCCAATTTTTAAGTTTGTTCGAAAATCTTAATAATTCTCAACCACCTTTTGGTGTCCATAAATATTTTCTTACCTCTTCTAGTTTCTTAAACTGATCTGTTCTAGATAAACTGAACTCAGTGGCATCTCCAACACTCTGTGTTGGGGATTCGACATTTCCTGTAGGAGATGATGTGACAATCATACCATCTCCCAATCTACTCTGAACATATGTTGTGGCATTTTGCCATGCATCTTCTGATTTGGTGTCAACTGCGCCAGGTTCTAGAACATGAGAAAATATTCAAGAAACATTAACATTATTAAGTTAATAAAAGTTCCAAATGGTTTTTAGACAGTCTTACTGTTTATTAAACATACAATGATTCACATGGTTATGTTTTGGAGATCAAATGTGTCACCATCATCAGACCTTTAAAATTTATGTAGGACAATTATTTGATACAATGTAAATGGAAGAAGTATTATTGCTTAGTTACATGATGTCAAACATAACGTTAAGCTGTAGAATATAAAAAGTTTTTGGAGGAAAGATGAAGTTATTCTGGTCAACTCAGACCGCTCCTTAGAGAGTACGGACATGAATTTGCCTGGGTCTCAAGAATTCTGGGAGGGGTAGGGGTAGAAGGAAAATTCAGAAGTCGTCCAGCTGTTCTTTCTGATATAGTTATCTTCCTTTTACCCCTCCCCCTCCCAGAATTCTTGAAACCCAGGCAAATTCATGTCCATACTCTCTAAGAAGTAGGAGTGGTCTGCGTTGACCAGAATAACTTCAACTTTCCTCCAAAAAATGTTACACCTTCACAATTACACAATTCTACACCTTCATGTTATGTCTGACATCATGTAACTAAGCAATAATACATCTTCCATTTACATTATATCAAATAATTGTCCTACATAAATTTTAAAGGCCTGATGATGGAGACTTGATCTCCGAAACGTAGCCATGTGAATCATTAAATAAACATCAATAAACTGTCTAAAATCAATATGGAACTTTTATTAACTTAATAACTTTACAAGAGATAGTCTATAGTTAAAATAGAAACATTAACATTACTATGCAAGAACAATCCAGCAAAGATTCGTGAGTTAACTTGAACATAACTCAATGATATTTTCTATTTATTAACTTTTTCAATTATTACATATATATTACCTGCATCACTATCTTCCCCATTACTACCGTCTTTTGAGGCTGTATGTTTACATTTCTTGGAACTTCCTTCTCCATCAGACGTATCTTTCCTCTTGCGACGCTTATAAGGTGTGAATAAGCGTATGGGTCCAGTCTAGAAGAAAACAATCATTGTCAACAAACAATGTAATCTGATATCAACACTAGCATGATGTTTGAAAAATTGTTCAATACAAGCTGCAAACAGGAGGTAACAATTTTTTCCTCAACCTTCACAGAATTATTTTTAAAAAACTATTAAAAAGTACAAATAAATATGCTTTATAATGCTAAATGGCACATTCATATTAAAAATAAAGAATGGCATATTGTAATATACCAAAACTTGGGTATACAATATTTACGGCAAATGCTCGAATATAGGTATATAGGCATTATAGGGAAAAGACCAGACAGTTGCATGTGGTTGCTAGGGAACTGGTAAGCATGGAGTGAGAGGTTCATCCTACAGGACACGTAAGACGCTATAATCAGTGTGGTCGTGGGGTGGATATCATGTAATTCTGGTGCGATAATAGTTAAATGACCGGAGGTGAGAGGGTTTCTGGGAAAAACAATGGAAAGATTGTCTCTTGCGAGGAAGAAGGCATTGTCTCGATCACTCTCTTACGGGATTGCGACGCGAAAGGTTGGTTTATAAATAATTGCGTGTGACGAGCAGTTTGGAACTTTAGAAATTTGAACTCTAACTTTCATAGCGAGGGAATGATAAGACTGTGAATGAGTTAGCAGATACAATTAATATATTATAATTTAGTGTGGTAGGAAGATTATTTTAAATAATTCTTGGAGGACAGTTGAACTTTAGGATTGTGTCGAATCATAAATTTGAACATTGGAATTGGAAACATTAATCTGATAGCCATTAATTGAATTTGTTACTGAACGATAATATAATTGGATCGACAATAGACATTGTGCAGTACCACCAAATTGGACCATTTGTGCAATTATTAAAAACTCGGAATTCAAAGACAGGACAATAGTGAAAGCAGTGAGTGATGTGATGGGACTTTAGTCACAAACTTTAATAAGTCGTGTGCTTTTTGGGTAAAAAACTAAGGGAAGACAGAAGTACGGATATATTAGAATCAGCGCCGTATAGATGGTTTAGTGGAGCTTGAGATGAATAAGTTCGTGGGTAGGTGCACATCTGATGCACGAGATAGAAGTGTTCGCGACAGGGACTTTATTAGTGAATATCAACGATAGGTATTAGACAAGATAGTGGTAGCAAGAAAGAAGAGCGGACAATGCGGCGCCTAGAGGACCGTCATCAGAAGCTCTACGTGGCGACATCTGAGAAGTGAGCTCTTGGTACTGTAAAACCTGATTAGACATTCAGAAAAAAGGTCATGACCAAAATAATTTAGCAGAGTTAAAGCAAATGCAAAATATTAACAAAGTTATAGTTAATAGCAATTTAAAGAAAATCAGTTGAATAAATCAATTTGTTACAGTTTAATGAATATCGGATCACATGATTATTATGCAATCCTGCATAATCTGTAGATAGCAATCTTTGCATAAAGAATAACTTTCAGAGGTTTCTCGTCTTCCGTATGGCGGGTGGATCGAGTGGCCCATGCAGAAACTGGTACGCAAATGGTAGAGGCAAAATATGAACCATTGTATAAATTATTAATTTATTGAGCTGGCTAGGGCAATCAAATTTTAATATCAGTTCATCAATTAAGGTGTTTGATGATAGAATGTCACCATTTTAAAAGTCGGGTGAATAAAATATATATGCCGATTTTGTTACAATATATTATGCGATAAATAGAGATCAAACTGCTGGTAGGAAATTTCTTAGGCCAGAGAGAGACACGGTGTGTAGTTCTGAGTTCCTCTGTGCATGTCATAAATTTCTAATTACATGATGCCAACTAAAC
Organism: Acheta domesticus; assembly: GCA_031308135.1. Taxonomy (NCBI): domain Eukaryota; kingdom Metazoa; phylum Arthropoda; class Insecta; order Orthoptera; family Gryllidae; genus Acheta; species Acheta domesticus. The sequence goes on along the minus strand of JAHLJT010009419.1, from coordinate 138,547,665 downwards.
AAATCTAACCTCACTATATACCTCAGATGCCATGTTGTTACACATTTCCATGTAGGCAATAAGGCTCCATTCTTCAGCCATTCCGATATACACTAAACAACCATGGGCCTGTGCAACACAAAATATCCAATGGATTTTTATGCCAAAATACTTCTTGTGAGCACACAAAACTGACAATCATACCATCTCCCACACGCTACCCCTGGACAATCTTAAGCCTCAGACATTCTGAAGCCAGCGCTCTGTAGCTAATACCAATGTTAATCAGATCGAGATTGAAATAATTTATTCGTCATTCATACAGCTTTATCTAAACAGTTTTGCTACTGTGTGAATTCACCAGATACAACTAATATTAGCCATATCTTGGTCTTTAATTGTAACATGTACGTTCAACACAATATACCCACACAAATATTCACACTGTGCTTCAATGAGGAAGACAACCTCCATGAAATTGGAAACTAATTTTTTTTCTTCTTCAAATATCCCAACTAATTTCAAATCCCAAAAATGTGTATATAAATGGTGAGGCAGAGAAGGAAATTTATTCAGCAGGATGTGTTCACAAAACAGAAAACAAGATGCATGTATACAACTGAAAGGCACAGCTCTAGATATCCTTTGGCACATTTTCGGAAAAAAATAAGATAATACTACTAACATATATGCTTTAACAATTTTTATATTTTGTGAGCGTTTTGTGACAAATGACACTGTACTAAGAAGTAATTTCTTCTTTACAATGTGATGAAGAATTTTGGATTGAAATCTTTATCTTCTCATTTCTCAGAATGAATTCAATGTGGCATAGGACTATCTAGAGCCAAGTCCTTCAATTGTGTATGCACATCATATTGGTAATATACTTACAGCACTATCATCATCACAACAAGCAGAGCATGTACAGCTCGTTGCATGCGGAGTCAAAATACCTTCATCTATTAGTGTTTGCAGGCTGCGACCACCAAATCTAAATTACAGTAAACAACGAAAAAAATTACTTCCCATCATTATATCATATATATATCATTACATCATATATATATATATATATATATATATATATATATATATATATATATATAAAAATAAACACACACACACACACACATCAACTACAGTAAAAATGGTGCTTTTATTAAATGAGAAAATTCAGAATTTGAATTCTCCCAAAGAAACATAAGGAAACAATCTTATTGGCATTAAACCCTCATCCTCCCTTGACTTTTACATTTGTAGTATACTTAACTTCTACAAAAGTCCCCTTTATGTAGTACTATTTTTTTGTTATTTTTAATATAATCAGACATTATTTAGTGCAAGATTTATTCATTACATCCATAATTTGTTTTTGTTTTCTCATATCTTTATACAGTATTTGAGTAACTTGCGTCTGATTGTCACTCACAAGTGTCATTGGCTGTGTCGCAGTCTCCGGGGGGGGGGGGCTGATTGTGGTTCCATCCAGAAGATTCTCAGAAACTTCCCTTATTTCCCCAAAATTTTAAATTTTTTTATTTCTTTGCATTTGACCACTGCGATCTGACCGCACAAACTACCTTCATTGCTGTCATATGCAGTTGTAAAGACAGCTCAATATGACATCAGTGAGGCCCACAGTACCCAGGTAATGGTTGCCAAAGGTCGCTTGAGATTAATTCGGTAAGCCACTGTCAACAGTATGTGGATAGGACGGCTTGGATCACTCGAAAGGAAATTATTGTTTTATAGGATTATTATGTGTAGCACATAAGGTAGTGCTAAGATGTTGTAGGATCATTTCAATTACAAAATCATATTCTAATATAAATCTATATGAATGGAACGGTTCTAAAAGAGGAGCTTGCAACCTCGTCCTAAATGGCTATTTTCTGTCAAAAATTTTCTATGAGAAAGAGCTTCAAATTTTGCATTTTTAGTTGCACTTAAATGCTTTTTTTTAAAAAAACAGCTACAAATAAATAAAAATTTGTAGCGGTTTTTAAAAACAAAGTCATCTAAGCACAACTAAAAATGCAAAATTTGAACCTCTTTTACAAAAAAAAATTTGAGTTTTCAAAAAAATTCATTTGAAGTAATTTGGAGCACTTACACTCACAAATATACAAATACAATGTTTACAAATTGCTGTTACTGTGCATTTTAAAGATGTGAGAGATCTTTCAAAAAAATTCATTGTAATAAATAACCTTTACATCGTATTAAAGAGTGCACTATCCATTCCAAAAGTTTGCAGAAAAAATTTGGAGCTATTTATGAGAAAAAAAGTTTGAGCATTTCTCAAAATGCGGAATTATGAGCTAGTTTTCACAGAAAACGGTTGGGTTTTCGTGAAACTCTGTATGACATTATTTAAAGCACATGTACTCATTAATATAGCGTGAAAAAATCGCCGCTTGTGTAAACATTAACAACGTGAGACATAAGTAAAAAAAATTACATTTTTGCCATTTTTGAAAAAACAAAAGAATAGAGCAACATGGCGTTATGTCATCTCAGAGTACATTTACACACATTTACACTATCCCTACAAAAAGTTTAAAGAAAAAATTTGGAGCCGTTTTTGAGAAAATCTAGTTTTTGTAGTTTTTTTAAATTTACAATTAAAAAAATTTTATATTAACGGAAAATATCTAACTGCAATTTTGTAGTTGGAGAAAGACGACAAATAAAATTCAAACTTTGGCAATTTTCAAAAATTCAGAGTTAACCATGAAAATCGGACCTATGTCACTTTAATAAGGGTAATTTATTCTTACAAGAAATTTAAAGAAAAAAATTTGGAGCCGTTTTTGAGAAAATTTTGAAAATGTCAGGGGGGAGCCTTCATGTAAAGTACCCCCAAAAATTCTGTGGTCATGGGGTAAATGTTAAGTCAATTTTCTGCCGAAATTGAGTTAAGTACTGAAACTTTAAGTTAAGTATCTATATTTTATTTTAGTAAAACGACCGAATTCAAATGTCTCCTTAATGAGAAACAAGCGTTGGGAATAGCATTGAGCATAGGAAAATGCGTTGGCTCAATAATTTAACCCTTGTTTTCTCTTAACTAAGATTTTTGACTTAAGAACTTTTACCCCGTGACCACAGAATTAATGAATGTTTTTCAAAATCTCAGAGCTTCGACTCAGGCCAGATTGACAGGGGTCTTCAATTTGGAAAAAATCGTATGCATAGTTTAGGCGCTAGTGTTGTTTACATAAACCAGATGGTCCGACATTTTGCTTTCAATTGGTATTTCGGTATCAAAGACTTGCAAAACAGGGATTCTGGCTACACCATGTGTTAGGGATTTTTTCTTAATTTAGCAACGGGATTTATCCACTTTTTCGTTATCACGGCCTGGCAACGAAATTTTTTCTGGCAAAAATTCGCCACTTTTTTGCGCAGCATGACATTACTTTCCATATAGTACGTATAACACTCAATATATACGTACATATACGGGAAAGTAAAAAGTGGATAAATCCAGTTGCTAAATTAAGAAAAAAAAATTCCCCTAACATGTAGTGTAGCCATAATCCCTGTCTTGTAAGTCCTTGATACCAAAAAACCAATTGAAAGCAAAATGTCCATCTGTCTGTCCGTCCATCTGTCCATCCGGCGTATGTGTATGTGAACAACATTAGCACCTAAACTATGCACAAGATTTTTTTTCCAAATTAAAGAAACACCTGTGCATCTGGCCTAAGTTCAAGCTCTGAGATTTTGAAAAACATTCATTAATTTTGGGGGTACTTTACATAAAGCCCCCTTGACATTTTTGAAATTTTCTCAAAAACGGCTCCAAATGTGTTCTTTAAATTTCTTGTAAGAGTAGAGTACACCTATTAAGGTGGCACAGGTCCGATTTTCATGGTTAACTCCGAAATTTCGAAACAGGCAAAAGTTTGAATTTTATTCGGTGTGTTTCTCCAACTATAAACTACAGATAGAGATTTTTCCTTCGAATAAAATTTGTTCTTCATACTGAGTTCTTTCATTAAGGTCATTGTTTTGAAACTTTTATTATTTTATGCGCAAAATGTGCCACTTTAAAAATTTACAAAAAACAGATCTCAAAAACGGCTCCAATTTTTTTTTTAACTTTTGGAAAGGTTGTACTCTACTATAAGATGTACAATAAACTACTACAAAGGGATGTACTGTATACTAAATGTGCTCTGTGAGATGACATAAACGCTATATTGCTCTATTCTTTTGTTGTTGTTTTTTTTTCAAAAATTGCAAAAATGGAATTTTTTAAAAATTGTCTCTCACGTCATTAATATTTACATTAACTCAGATTTGTAGACAGTATTATATTAATGAGTACATGTGCATTAAATAATGTGAAATAAAGTTTCTCGAAAATTGAATAGTTTTGTGTGAAAAGTAGCTCAAAATTGCGCATTTTCAGAAATACTCAAACACCATTTTCTCACAAATGGTCAGAATTTTTTTGTTCAAACTTTCCGAACAGATAGTGCTAATTGCACTCTTTAATATGGCGTAAAGTAACGACATAATGTTTATTTTGGGGTATATTTTTGATTTTTAAAAAATCATACAAATGTAATTTTTCTGAAATATCTATCACATGGTTAAGATGCACATTTTCAGCAATTTGTACATACTATTACATTTGTGAGTTAATGTGCTTCAAATGATTTCAAAAGAAATTTTCAAAGATCTAAAAGATTCCTGTGAAAAAGAAAACAAATTTTGCATTTTTTTGCATTATTTCAAATTTTGCATTTTTAGTAGCACTTAAATGCCATTTCCTTAGAAAAGTCTCCATATTTTTCAAAGAAAATTGCCTTTTAGAATGAGGTTTTACTTATCTTTAATACACTTACAATAATATTTCCATTCCACTATTAAGAAACCGAAAAATTAAGAAAATGTAAAAAAAAATGTAGTTTGGATGGCAACAGACGGCAGCTGGCAAGAGAATGTGGCACATCCGAATAGCTAGCCGAAACCAAAGGAAACAGAAACCTAATTCGGGAAAGTCATTGCCATTCTGTAGCACCACCAGTTTCATATTTGAATTTTTATAATTGTATATCTATGGGGTAGATATAAGTTAATGTGAATATTTGTTTACTAATTATTTTCTTTGTTTTTATATTTATACAGTTATTTGATTCAGAGTTTCTTGTGCATACTTTTTGTATTTTATTTCTATATTTTTTTTCATTAATGGACAAATTGCCCAAATATTGAGATAAATACATAAAATAATAATATTAAACATTAATCGGTCTTCATATTCACCTAACCCATAATTCCAATAAAATGAAATAATTTTTATTAAAAATGTGTGCAAAAACACATTAACTAACATTTTTATATAATATATTGAAACAATCATCAATTTTAAAATGTCCTGCCCTTGCACACAAACTGCTTATAAAAAAATTATTGGGTGATTGTTTCGACATAACCCGTTCCGAATTTATGTTAAATATGGGTACCAGGAAGAGGTTACGTTTTTTATTATTATTATTATTAAAATTAACGCTTCAACTGCTATCTAAAATAGAATAAATATCTGGCCAGCTGGGCCGATGGGTTTCGTAAGAAATAATTGTTATTACCTACTGATAGCCGATTATTCGATCTGCCATCTACACAGAGTGGAGAGGAATCTGAAAAATTATGTTTAGCTACTTATTAACTGGAATTGGCCAAATGAAAATCATCTTTTCTATTTCAAAAGAAACCTAACAGTTTATTCAATTTGTCAGGCAAAAGTTATTACTTAAAAATAATAACAATACAGAATGTTCTTTTGGTCATGACCTTTCTGAACCTCGTACTGCAGTACCCGTCTTCGCGCGCGCTTGTTCAATGACGCCCGCAGAACTAGTTTCTCTTCATCAGGTGACGAGAATTCCAAGTCCAAATACCAGCTTCTTTTCTTCTGCTCTTTACAACTGCCACCGAGTCACCAACCCTCACCGCCTCAAATATCTGACCGTTCTAATTCAATTTACTGCGAAAGTTCCCAGTTCTTCCCGACTACATGACGCAAAATATTAAATACTGCCGTTGCTAGGACGTCATATTCCTATTTGTTTATCCTTGTAATTCACCCCATTTACGACAGATATTAGTGCATAAAAATATGGGACATGTATATTACCATGTATTTTGTATTTTAATGGTAAAAAATTTGGAAAGTCCACTCACAGATTTTTAGACATTCCCCAATTAGAAAAACATTCTCAGAGATTTCCTGTTTTTTTTCCAGGACTGAACAAAAATTTCCACTTTTCCAGTCAATAGACACCCTGTCAAAACAGGATCACTGATTTTCCTACTAAGGAAAAATATATTTGTGTGAACCTCATTACAAAAATGTAGAATTAAATTTTATAACACCAGATGGAAAGAGAAAATTACACGAGTTTCCATAGATTATATACAACATAAACATTGACTCAACAGTTTATACATTTGAAAAAAGTGTTAATCACATAATAATTGGAAAGAAAAATTTCAAGAAAAGAGACTCTAATGCATTGATTATTTGTATTGTATAAACTGACGGTGCAAAGAATAATAATGATGTTAGAGCTGCATTATATGATTGTGATAATAGTCAAAATTATACCCTGAATCCTTTTAATATCAATTCAATACAGCAGAATTATATGGGTTATTAATAGCATGAAACAAATTTTCTATCCTGTTATCTATATATATAAAACAGAATGTTGGTATGTATGAAAGAGAAAAACTCTAACACCGTTGGACTGATATCCATGAAAGTTGGCACTTCTACGTATTTTTTCACCGAGAAGGTTTATGTGTTGTTAATTCTGTTGTAACTCCACTACACAGTGCTACATATTCACTACATACCACTACATATTCACGTCAAATGCAACCTGTAACACATTCGGCAGTATTTTGAATCTATATCATTAAATAACTCCTAAACGAGGTATTCTAAGGCCTTAAAAACTAAAATAAATGTTTCTCACACCGTAATCTATAGAATGTACTCTTCTGGAACATTCTATTATGTTTTTGCTGGTACGGCGCTTCCCAATATTACCTCACCTGTTCAGAGACATGCAGAATCCGCAAGTAAATGTGAATGAGAGGGACAGAGAGCGGCATAGACAGAGACACACACACACACACGAACAGGGTGAGGGAGGGAGAGACAGTGAGAAACGGAGATGGGAGGGGTAAGAGGGAGATGAAGGGCAGAATGTCTGCCGGATTTTCCTAGTATTTAACTCAATATACATTTTTGGATTACATTAACAAAAATATAGAAACATCTGAATTATTAAAAAATATTCATGAGATATATTTTAATAAACCTAAATTGGAAAAAAATATCTTCATTGCATGGATACCTGCACATCAAGATGTATTTGGTAATGATATCCTTGATCTCAAAGTTTAAAGACTGACAGGAAAAAACGTATAAGTGAGAAAAAATGCCTAACTGAAATTGATTATGAGCAAAATAAAAATTCAATGTTTTTACACTGTTATTTTACAAGTTCTTTAGCAATATCTACTCAAGAAGCTTCATGTTACTTGAGATTCCCCGGATCAAAGCATGGTGTTCTACGTGGGCGACAGGAAGCACACGACTGCCACAGCCCCACAGCCTGGTGACACCCGCAGTGCCGCGCAGAAAAGCGGTCAGTTTCATTAGCTGCTAGCGTCATGCCTCTACCGAAAGGATTGTGTATGTTATTACAGTGAGCAAGAGTCTTTGGAATGTGGGACAGTCTGTGCACAAACTTTCTGATCATCTACGTCGTTACTTTCCCCCGGGGAGGCCTGTGACCTTTCCTCGGGGCTACCTACACTTCCTGAGATCCTCAGAGAGCTCCTGTACGCACCTGACGGGAATTTTTCAATGTCGGAGGTGGCCCAGGAGCCGACCTTGCACTACCACCCCACAGGCTTACACAGTCATGCCCCCTCGGCTAGGCCAAGTTGAACTTCTGTATTACAAGTTTTATTAGCAGGAAGTCACCTCAGAGGCAGAGCAACAGATCACTTCGCGTGCCCGCTGGAGCATGCCGATTTGAGTAATATACGAGTTCCGAGCTCTTGGCGCTGATCGCCCCGCAACTTTCTACTATCATTTGAGCGTTACACGGTCATAAAGGGACTTTTATTATGAATGTATACGTGTGAAAAACGTACAAAAGTAAACACAAAACTGAAATAATTTAGTATTGGAATTATAGGAATTTATCCGGGACTTACCAAAAAAACATATAAACGTGAAACACGTAAAAGTGAGAAATGTATAAACAGAGTTTCACTGTATTTAGAAATACAGTAAAACCTTTTTTAATGTTCCCACATTTTACGCATTCTTTCCTTTTACCACATTTTTGTAGGTCCTGTCATAAAACATATATTTACAATTCATTCTCTTCCCATAATTTACAACTTGACATGAAGACTGCTTCCCATCTCTTACATCATTCTTTTCTCTTTATTTTTCTAGTTTTTTGTATAAATGCACATTACATAGTGCAAAGAAAGTTATATAAAACTGCAGCAAAAACTGGCAATTTTTGGACAGAAAAACTAGTTCTGATACAGAAAAAGTGGATAAATCCTGCTCAACATACAGTAAATTAAATACATTTAATACGTATGTGCTAAATATGTATGCAGTGTACCTGCACAGCCTTTGTTCAGATCAATCAGCACTAGTGTTGACCTCACGCAAACAGACATTTTGCCGTCAATCAAATTTTCGCTTTCAAGGACCCACGAAACATAGATTCTGGCTATATCACATTTTAGAGGTAGTAATTTTTAATATACAGGAACATGATTTATGCACTTTTTCATTACCTGGGCCTGTCAATACGTTTTTCTGTCAAAAAGTAGCTCTTTTTCAGCACACAATTATAATACTTCCTCTTCTTACAAAGTAAGTGCGAGAAAGTAATAACAGAGCCACAATTGCAGTAAATAATGTAAAAACTTGCCAATGCTATTGTTTTTTTAACTTTCCTGCATTTAATACTTTTTTCCATCGGTCTCTTGAAAAGTGTAAAAATGGAGTTATACAGTACATTAAAAATAAATTAAATATTCAATGGCACAAAATATGGCAAAATCAAAAATCCAGCACACTTCTTAAAAATATATTTAACTTCTTGGGACATATAATAAATCCCTCAATTAATCATCAAGAACAAGTTCAAATCACTCCTGTCAAGAATTAGATCAAATCATTCTTAATTCTCTCAATTTCTAAAGGAAAATTCCAAAACCCATCTGTACTATTTGCAATACTGTTTTATCAATAAACCATATCCTACTGGAATGATCCATCCACAATCAAGGTAGACAAGAGTATCTAGGAGATGAAAACTGTAATACCATTTTAGGACTGAGTTATCAAGACAAAGTGATAAAAGTTTGTAGAAATATTGATTTTTGAAAGATTTGTGATTGCATTTAATTATTGTAACAGTTGCTCATGACCTTTGTTGTTTATGCAACTTAAAATAGAATAACATTAAAAAAATTTTCTTCTTCACACTTCTGAAAATTCATTGACTAAACTGCGAGCAAAACTTCTGCCAACTTGACAGCCGGGAGTGGGGGAGAGTGATGTTGCCACTTACGCGGGCGGCAGACACATGTTCGTTCTTGCGTCAGATCAGCTGTTGAGGCATACTCATCCTGCTTATTGTACTTTTGGTAGAATTGAAATAATGACACTAGTTTATTTGATGAAATTCTGTTACACAATTTTATCGCAGTCCCTTACACTATAATCCTGCCAAAGCAAGGAATAACGAAACATTTTTGCAAAAGACACACAAAGCAGATGAAAGTTAGTACAGCGATATGCATTTTAAGAAGGAAGATGCATAATATTCATTATGAAAGATATATAAGAGAGAAGTATCTAAAAGCAAGACATCTTGGTTTGAATTCACACCTTTCACAGAACGTTCACAATAAAAAATTGGAGGACTTTTTGAAGTTATTGACTTTCCCTGTTATTTACAAGGTTTTCAAGGAGGTATCCTATTGAATGCATTGGCATAAAGATAAAATTTAGAAATGTCCCGTAAGGTGGATGTACATATACATCGTGTCATAAGTATATCAGCCTTTAACTAAGTCTTTATCAGTAGACGACATAACCGTACACACAATGCATAACCTAACAAGTAATGGCGCTCCTCTTGGCGCTCTTCAATTTTCAGTTGCTTCGCGTTATTACATTTCATTTGTTTCTTGGTAAACATCGGCAACTCTGTAGTGACATAATTACAATTTGAAGCCTCTAATTGGATAACAGAACCCCCTCACCCCTCTCAGCCTGGAGCTGTCAAGTTGGCAGAAATATTATTCGCAGTATACTTGTCTTTTTTGAATGAATTGAACTACACAACTGAATTTCAGTAAAATCTCATTTGAAAGATAAACGAACTATTGGGATAATGTTTTTGTCTGTAGGTTCTATTTTCCTAGTGATACAAAATTACTTAGAAAAACAAATGTTTTGTATTGATTTCACACATTCATTTAGGTCTTTACCTAATGCTTCTTTTCCAGTCTTTACTAGATGCCCTGCCACACAAAGCTTCAAACTCACTAGGTGTGTACCAGGAATCGCCAAGCTTAATACATCTTCCTCGACCTCCTGATCCAAATCGACATTTATGAAGTTCAGCACTTGTATTCTGCAACAACAACATATTATAAACAGAAAAGTCTTTGGAGTATGGGACAATCTGAGTACAAACTTCCTCACTGATCATCTACGTCGTTACGCCTGTGACCTTTCCCGAGATCCTCAGAGAGCTCCCGTATGCACCCGAACGGAATTTTTTTAATGTCCCGGTGTCGGATACATACATACATATACGTGAATGGAAATTGATTAGCCTGTTTAATATTCAAAATTTGCTACACTAAGACTTTATCACAGACATGTAATAATGTAATTTCTTTAACATGAGTGAGTTTCCAAAACCAAGGTCTAATTTTTTGCTGGAAGTGAAATAATCATCTGCTATTTATTTCAGACTTGTGCTGCAAAAGTAACACCTGAATATAACATTTGTACAGCAAAATTCCTTCAAGTGAGAAAGGAAACACACAAGGCAATTCAAAAAAGTGTAGAAAGTAACATGTTAAACATGACTACCAATAACAAAGCCTAATAAATAAATTTTATTTCCTTATGGATTTATAGAGACAGATCGCAAGATCAATTCACATGAATCATCATATCTTCATTGACCAAGAATTTTAAAATAAATCAATAAGTAAGAAGAGCTTGATAGGCAAAACTTTAAATAATGGTTGCAAATTCAGTTTCTTTGAAATTAGTCTCAGTACTGTAAGGTTTTTATTCTTTACATCTCAGAACAGTACAGCAAGAATGGACACTTACACATTTCAGGCACATTACACAATTATGAAGGAAGGCACTGGCCTCATTACCATGCTATATGTACTAGAACTGAAGTTGACAAGTCCAAGTCACTAGGGTAATACTAAAATGTGTAGCTCTAGAACTTGACAGCCATGCGTCATTATTGAATAAACCGAACTTTTGGCAATGATCTAATGTTTCACAAATTACACTATTTTATTCATTACAATCTTCACTTTCTGTTTCTATTACTATTAAAAAAGTACACCTTGCAATACCTTGCATCTGACAGGAAGTACAGGCAAGTTAGCAGACTCAGTCCATGAATTGGGAAATGATTCACGCTGTCCAAGGGGTGTATTTGGTGTATTTGGTGCATTTTCATCAGTCTGGGGATCGCTTTGGATAACAATGTGTGTTGCTTTCAGTTCTCCATTCTGAGAAAAAAAAATTGTCAAAATTCAGTTTGAATCAGAAAAGTAGAAGGCTTCAATTATGGTACACATCAAAACCTCTGAACAAAAAACAGTTTACATCTTAAAATATCTTCTTTAAAACATTGTTACAGTGTAGTTTTAAAATTTGTTTGTCATTTATTCCAATTATAAATTAACACAAGCCCTATATTCTTTTGATTAATATGATCTATCATTCTATTCACATGCACATACTTGAGTTCTCACCCAGGTCCGTAGTTCAGTGTCCTTATCTTGCCGGGTGTCACATATAAAGCTGTTGTCCACACACAGTACAGGCTTAAATTGCGCAGTGCCTGGCAACTGAAAAGTAGGATATGAAAAGTAAAGTAAAATTTAATAACAAAGGTTGCTGTACACAAACAGTACATCTTCAAAACATAACATTTTTTTATAAAATTTTTAAGATTTGTGCACATCAATTAATTCTTATTGATAGTTTAATATATATAAAGTGGATATTCCTTTATACCTACAAAATAAAATATGGGTATTTAATAGTTTTTTGATACCTTCCATTTGAACACAAGATTGATGATATTTTGGGGATACGACAGGATAATATATTTTGCTTAGTGTTATATGCTGGGAATGTCCGATCTATGAAATAAGAATGGTTGATCTTGCTTGTTAGGGAATCGGTAAAGGTGAAGTCAAAACAAACCTGCAACTGGTCAGGCGTGATAACATTAAATGTGGTTCCTGAACTTGCAACACCAATAAGAGATCCTACAGGGAGAGTGACAGGGACAGAAGCAACAGGAACAGCAACAGATGTAACGGTTTGATGTGCCTCCGAAGCGAGAACACCATGTTCCTCGGATTCATTCGTTAAAGGTTCGGAAATGTCCGGCATTACGACAGTTTCCGATGTTCGGTCCTCTTCCATTTCGGTAAAATGGCGCGAATCCACCTCGCCGGTCATAAAACACAGATTTAGCACAAATCACAAAGATATCGGAAAGCACTATCACAAATCAGCAAATTTAGAATATATGTGTACAAATAACAGATGCACTAAATAATTATTTTCTTCTATAATGGCTACGAATGCTTATGAGCACCGCCTAAAGAGAGCATCATTGTAGATTGCATTCCCGCGCTATCTATCCAATGTGTAATTGAACCACACAAAACAAGCGGTGGAATCAAACAACCGGACGATCTTTCATTGATTTGTTAATTGAGGCTCTCAGAACAATAAAGGAAGATCCCAACCGAAGTTCGTTTCAAGAAAATGTCTTTCTGTTTTCGTTCACGTTCATTTTTAGTCGCCTTGGCAGGTCTTTCAAAATGGATATTCCCCGGTCGATCTGGTTCTAGTCGAAGCCTTGAGATTTTGAAAGATTCTGTAAAATTTGGGGGTACTTCACATGAAGCCCTCCGGGCATTTTCAAAATTTTCTCAAAAACTGCAGCAAATTTTTTTCTTACAATTTCTTGTAAGAATAGAATAAAATACACTTATTAAGATGGCATAGGTCCTATTTTCGCGGATAACTGAATTTTCGAAAATTGCAAAAGTTGAAATTTTTTTCGGCGTCATTCTGGAACTTCAAAATTGTAGATAGAGATTTTTCTTTCAAATAAAATTTGTTGTCCAAAGTGAGTTCTTTCATTAACGTCATGTGCATGTTTTTGAAAATTTTAGTAGTTTTCGCGCAATATTGCATTCCATATGTGCAATTTAAAAAAATTACAAAAACAAGATTTTCTCGAAAACGGCTCCAAATTTTTTCTTTAAACTTTTGACAGGGATAGTGCCTAATGTATATTATGAGATGAGAAAACCGCCATATTGCTCTATTCCTATGTTTTTTCAAAAATTGGAAAAATGTAATTTTTTTGACTTGTCTCTCACGTCGTTAGTATTTACATTAGCGGCGATTTGTTCACGTTATTACATTTATGAGAACATGTGTTCTAAATAATGTCGAGTAAAGTTTGTCAAAACCTCAACCGTTTTCTGTGAAAAGTAACTCAAAATTCCGCATTTTCAGAAACGCTCAAACTCCAATTTTCTCAAAAATTTTTCCAAATTTTTTCTTCAAACTTTTCGAACGGATAGAGCTAATTGCACTTTTTAATAAGACGTAAAGTTCAATTTGGGGTATTTTTTTGTTTCTTCAAAAGTTACACAAATGTAATTTTTTTGAAAGATCTCTCACACCATTAATATGCACATTTCCAGCAATTTGTAAACAATATTGTATTTGTGAGTTGATGTTCTTCAAAAGAGTTCCAATAATGTTTTTCGAAAACTCAAAAATTGTCTGTGAAAAAGAGCTTCAAATTTCGCATTTACAGTAGCGCTTAATGCCATTTTCTTAAATACGATTGCAAATTTTTCAAAGAAAATTGCCACTTAGAACGAGATTTTACTGTTCTTTAATATTCTTAAAATAATATTTCTGTTCTACTATTAGGAAACCGAACATTTAAGAAAATGTCAAAGAAATGTACTTTGGGCGACGAGATGGCAGCTGGCAAGAGAATGTGGCAAGTCCGAATAGCTAGCCGAGACCAAAGGAATTAGAAAGCTAATACGGAAAAGTCTGTGCCATTCTGTATCTACCACTAGTTCCTGTTTATGCTTATTCATGTAATTGTAGGAGCATATTTTGCATATTTCGTTAAAATAGAGACTTGCCTCTAAAACATTTCAGGTTTTCATAGAATCTATTTATTTGTGAGAGTGATATCATATGATATCTTGATATTCAACGGAAATACAGGTTTTGGGGTCGCATACCGAAAAAGTTCTTTTTTTAAACGTCTGTCTGCCCGTGTGAACAACCTTAGCGCCTAAACCATAAGTACGATTTCCTCCAAAATGAATATTCCCCGGTCGACCACTCGAGGCGCCGCGATTTTGAAAAACATTCTTCAACATTTTGGGGTACTTTACATGAGGTCCTCCGGACATTTCCAAAATTTTCTCAATAACGACTCCAAAAATTTTCTCAAAATTCTGGGTGAGAATAGAGTAAAATAATTCATTAAGGTGGCATAGGTCCTAATTTCACGGTTAAGTCTGAATTTTTGAAAATTCCAAAAGTTTGAATTTTTCGGCGTCTTCGTACAACTACAAAACTGGAGATAGAGATATTTTCTTCAAATAAGTTTTGTTTTCCAAAGTGAGTTCTTTCATGAAGGTCATGTACACTTTTTTAAAAGATTTTTGTTGTTTTCGCGCAATATTGCGTGCAATATGTGCTATTTTAAAAAATTACAAAAACAAGATTTTCTTAAAAACGGCTCCATACTGTTTCTTTAAACTTTTGCTAGGGACAGTGATAAATGTACTCTATGAGATAACTAAAACACCACATTGCTCTGTTTTTCAAAAATTACAAAAATGTAATTTTTTCATTTGTCTCTCACGTTTTTTCATAGCTCTGTCATTTCCTTAGCTTGCCTCTCACGTTGTTAGTATTTACATTATTACATAAGCATTACATTGTTCACATTATTATATTTATGAGTACATGTACTTTAAATAATGTCAAATAAAGTTTCTGGAAAACTCAACCGTTTTCTGCGAAAACTAGTTCCAAATTCCAGTGGCGCAGCTTCAGTTGGTGTTCCTCGGGGCAAAGCTAATGGTGTCACCTCCCCCCCCAAAAAATTAACTATAAAATACATATTGCTAAATAGATTGTACATTATTTTATTAAAAATACAAACAGTTGTACATAATAGTTATTTATAATATATTAAAAATTCTTAGTAATTAAGAATAATTTAATCGTTTATTTCAAAAACCAGTCAAGCAACAAATTGTTGATTTTGAGGTAAACCAAAGAAAACTTCATAACAATCTTAATTCATAGCAACCACCACTAGTTATTATTGAATTTAAAGGAATAATTCAATAATAATAATAATAATAACAATAATAATAATAATAATAATAATAATAACTCCACCTAGGGAGTACACGACCTTGCAGTTGGTGGTGGGGCTTGAGTACCCCCATGAGCCTTAAAGCTATGGCAGTGGTAGCCTAGCAACCGGTAGGGCCTCCCTTGCTGAATAGGTTGAAGGTGAGGGGTCAGACGAAGAAGTACTCCATTTTGAGGAGAGTGGGAAGTAAGTACAGAGGGAAGGGTCATGAACCTTTGGACTTCCTGTTGTCGGCCCATAGAGGGTACAGGAGAGAAACTGGGTTCGCACACCAGGCCACTGATTAGAGTGGAGGCCCGAACCTTGCATCAGCCAGCGAAGGAGGCTGCCTTCAGCAGTCAGTGAACATCCCGT
The DNA here is from genome assembly GCA_031308135.1 of Acheta domesticus. NCBI lineage: Eukaryota > Metazoa > Arthropoda > Insecta > Orthoptera > Gryllidae > Acheta > Acheta domesticus. Next base: position 138,531,544 of record JAHLJT010009419.1, on the reverse strand, counting down.
AGGGTTTAGTAATGCCGACTGGCGATCGGAGGGACCCCTTGCTGGACCCTGAGGGGGGATGCCCCGAGGCCACTGTGGGTCGCAGTAACGGATGGCAGGAAACAACCCGAAGGTTAAGTGTGATCTGTGAACTCGAACTTGCGTCCTGCGAATCTTCAATTCAAACCAATGAGCAAAATGGATAGAACAAGCAATGTAATGAACCTTAACGTGCCTTGTTCTACCAATGTCCCATACCTGCTCAGAAACCGAGGTAATGTCACCTTGTCGACGTCTGGCCATCCCACGGATGTTAGTCCCAGGGACCCAGAGCCGGCAGTAGCTCGAAGCCATCGCCAGAGATGGACCCGGGATGAATTAAAGGAGGTGATGTGGTGCTTTTACTATGCAAAAGCGAAAAATGGGGGCTCAGAAATAGAAGTTTTCAAGGTGTGGAGAGAGCGGAACCCAGATATCAGACCTACCCTAGACTCAAAGAAACTTGCCAGTCAACGACGATACATACTCAGTAGTGGAAAATTCACAGCAGAACAACTTGCTGACATTGAGAGAAATGCGGAGTATGTACTTCGCTCGAACAATCCACATGACGAACATGTAGAACTTGAAAATGATGATCCCGTGGAAGGTTCATCTCTTTCCAGTGAAACACACATCAGTGGTGAAAGTTCATCTGGCAATGAATTACACGATAAGGACATAATGCGAAATCTCCTTCGGCGCGAGATAGAAAGAGTTAGTCAACTTCCGCTTGAATCTCGTGAACCGTTGAGGAGAATACACGAAACTGCCAAAGCTAAAAGAGTGATAGAAACAGTGAATTCTGTCTTAAATGAGGTGGTGGAGACCCCAGGCAGAGATCTAGATATTACTGAAATCAATCACATCATATATGCAACTGGATATCTAGTATCTCAGATAATTTTGGGGCCAGCCAAGAACACCGACGGCCGACAGCAAAACAGAGTAAACAGCTCTGTACCCCCATGGATGAACAGAATTATGAAGCGGATAGCCGACACCCGGCGCGAAATATCATTCTTAGCTGAGGCATCTTCTAAATCAACGCACACCTCTAAAGTTCAACGAACAATATTCAATGTTGAACAAAAATACCAAATTGAAAATGACACCAGCAGGCTAATGGTAGTTGAGAAGCTAAAAGAGAAAATTCAAGCATGGGCTCAAAGAATTAGACGTTACAAACGTAGAATAGATTTCCATGTACAGAACCGGTTGTTTGAAACAGACGCGAAGAGATTCTTCGCAATCTGACTCAAAAACCGAATGGCAAAGCTGTTACTCCTTCAAAAGATGACGTCGAAGCATTTTGGGCAGGAATCTGGGAGGAGAGCAGATCCTACAACAAAGACGTATCTTGGCTTCAATCTGAAGTTGATGCTGCCGATGAACTTGTAGAAACAGTGTAACCAAACTAACCATGTTCACTAACCAATGACTAATTTTCTAATTTTCTTTAATTCACTAACCAATTTCACTAACCAAACAATAAAACTAACCATGTTCACCAATTCTCGGAAGAGGACCTCTTACAAGCAATTAAGAAGATGGGAAACTGGAAGTCCCCCGGGATTGATAAGATCCAGATTTATTGGATTAAGAAATTAACAGCAATACATTCTCATCTAGCAAAGGCTGTTAATAAAATTTTTGAAAACCCAAAGGAAATCCCGGAATGGCTCACACGCGGCATCACGTATTTGCTACCCAAAGTGGGAGACAGCTCTTTGGCGAAGAACTACAGGCCAATTACGTGTCTGCCAGTCCTGTACAAAGTTATAACTTCAGCCATAGCTGACAAAATGTACAGACATCTAGATAAAAATCATCTAATGCCAGCTGAACAAAAAGGATGTCGTAAAGGCTCTTATGGCTGTAAGGAAATCTTGCTACTGAATAAAGTCATCTTGAATGATGTAAAGAAACGCAAACGTAATTTGAGCATGGCTTGGATTGACTACCAAAAGGCCTTTGATAGTGTACCACACGATTAGATTTTGAAGACCTTGGAGATCTATCGATTTCATCCTAGACTTATTGAATTTTGCAAGGCTAGTATGAAGTCGTGGAGTACCAGGTTACTAACCCACAGCGGAAAGGAAGCAGTAGAAACCAGAAATATTCAGATTAACAGGGGTATTTTTCAAGGAGATTCACTATTCCCTCTGCTGTTTTGCATTAGTTTGATCCCACTATCGAGACAGTTGTCGCAAGCTGACTTTGGTTACAAGCTCCATGGTGATGAAAGGCCAGTATCACATTTGTTTTACATGGATGATCTGAAACTGTTTGCTAAGAATGAAGCGATTCTCTCCCAAATGCTGTCTGTCGTGAATGACTTTAGCAATGACATCTGCATGAAGTTTGGTCTTGACAAATGTGCAAAAATCAATTTAAAAAGAGGGAAACTCACAACGTCTGAGAACATTGAAATTGATACGCACACTGTGATTCAAGATCTTGAGCCAGGTAAAACTTACAAATATCTGGGCATCGAAGAATGTGAAACCATCTCGAACGACACAATGAAAGAAAGAATTAGAAAGGAGTATTACAGAAGAGTGAGACTTGTCCTGCAGTCTGCTCTGAACTCCAGGAATAAAATATCTGCAATAGGTAGTTTGGCGGTACCTGTAGCCGAATACAGTTTTGGACTAGTGGACTGGACTAAGCAAAGAAATTCGCACCATTGATCGAAAAACCAGAAAACTGCTAACAATGCATCATGTTTCCCACCCTCGAGCTGATGTACATAGACTTTATGTGTCACGTAAGGAAGGAGGAAGAGGCCTCAGACAAATTGAGGCCTCCTGGCACAACGCAATAGTCGGGTTGGGGAAGTATGTAGTCAGCCATCAAGATGACCCTCTAATGAGGCAGGTCATGAAATCTGACCGAAGAATGGGAAACAGAGGCATTGTTAGTGTAGCAAGAAGCATTTCGAAGAAAACTAGGCAAGACACGTCGAATAACACAGACACTGAACTTCTGATGCTGCTAAACATGAAGTGTGAGACACAAAAAATGTTAAAGAAATCGTGGAGAGACAAACCACTCCACGGACAATACCTAAAAAGAATGGACAAGGATCAATAAAGATCAATCATTTATGTGGCTTAAAAGGGGAAGAATGAAGCCAGAATCGGAAGCACTTGTAATAGCTGCCCAAGATCAGGCCTTGAGAACACGACATTATGATAAAGCGGTTCTCAAAATTTCCCCAGATGATAAATGCCGCATTTGCCTGGAGCAAGTAGAAACCATTGATCATATTGTCTCAGCTTGTCCAATCCTAGCAAAGACCGAATACCTTTAAAAAAATGACAGGGTGTGTAGCTACCTCCATTGGCAGATCTGTACCGCCCTCGAAGTTCCAACACACAAACGTTCCCCAAGTGGTACGAACACTCACCGAAACCGGTGACGTCTGTTGGATTGTGTACGATATTGTACGACCAACAAATTCAAACTGATCGCACGATAGCGGCAAACAAACCGGATATAGTTATCCAGGATTTGGCGAAAAAATCGTGTTTGCTTATCGATGTTGCTGTACCCTGCGATCAAAACGTCGTTACCAAGGAGGCAGAGAAACGTCTTAAATACAAGAGTTTGGAAATCGAGATCAGCCGAATGTGGGGCGTAAAAGCACAGGTCGTCCCGATAGTTATCGGAGTTCTGGGATTTGTTCCGCAAAATTTGAGTAAGAACTTGTCTAAACTCCCCGGTAATTCAAAAGACTGGGAAGTGCAAGAAATTGCTTTATTTGTAACAGCCCACATTTTGCGTAAAGTATTGTAGAGGCACTGATATTCACCGAATCTGCTCCTTAGGTAGCTGGTTGCAACCTGGAGTAGATTTTATATTCAGCCGACTCATAAGATCTTTAGTCGTGATGTAATGGAATAATAATAATAATAATAATAATAATAATAATAATAATAAATAATCACATATTTACTACCCAAAGCGGGAGACAGCTCTTGGCGAAGAACCACAGGCCAATCACTTGCCTGCCAGTAATGTACAAACTTATAACTGCAGCCATAGCTGACAAAATGTATAGACACCTAGAGAAGAACCATCTGTTGCCAGTTGAACAGAAAGGATGTCGTAAAGATTCCTTTGGCTGTAAGGAAATCTTGATTCTGAATAAAATCATTTTGAATGATGTAAAAAAGCGAAAAACGTAATTTAAGCATGGCTTGGATTGACTACCAGAAGGCCTTTGACAGTGTACCATACGACTGGATGTTGAAGACCCTGGATATCTACCAATTTCATCCTAGACTTATTGAGTTTTGCAAAGCTAGTAAGAAGTTGTGGAGTACCATGTTACTAATACACAGCGGGCTGCAGCGGAAAGGGAGTAGTAGAAACAAGAAGTATTCAGATTAAGAGGGGAAGTTTCCAAGGAGATTCGCTATCCCCTCTGTTGTTTTGCATTAGTTTGATCCCACTATAGAGACAGTTGTCGCACACTGACTTTGGTTACAAGCTCCATGGTGATGAAAGGCCTTTATCACATTTATTTTACATGGATGATCTTAAAGTGTTTGCTAAGAATTAAGCGATTCTCTCCCAAATGCTGTCCATCATCAATGATTTTAGCAATGACATCTGCGTGAAGTTTGGTCTTGACAAGTGAGCAAAAGTCAACTTAAAAAGAGGCAAAATTACCACGTCAGAGAACAATGAAGTTGATAGGCACACTGTGATTCAAGATCTTGAGCCAGGTAAAACTTATAAATATCTGGGCATTGAAGAATGTGAGACCATCTCGAACGACACAATGAAAGAGAGAACTCGCATGAATTATTATAGAAGAATGAGACTTGTCCTGCAGTCCGCTCTGAACTCAAGGAATAAAATATCAGCAATAGGTAGTTTGGCGGTGCCTGTAGCCGAATACAGTTTCGGACTAGTGGACTGGACTGAGCAGGAAATTCGCACCATGGATCGAAAAACCAAAAAACTGCTTACAATGCCTCATGTTTTCCCTCGAGCTGCTGTACATATAGGCTACTTTATGTGTCACGTAAGGAAGGAGGAAGAGACCTCACACAAATTGAAGCCTCCTCGCACAATGCAATAGTCGGGATGGGATAGTATGTAGTCAGCCATCAAGATGACCCTCTAATAAGGCAGGTCATGAAATCTGACCGAAGAATGGCAAACAGAGGCATTGTAAGTGTAGCAAGAAGCATTGCGAACAAGACTATGCAAGACACGGAGAATGACAGAGACCCTGACCTTCTGATGCTACTTAACATGAAATGTGAGACACAAAAATGTTAAAGAAATCATGGAGAGACAAATCACTCCACGGACAATATTTGAAACGAATGGACAAGGTGCAGATCATTAAAGATTAACCATTTATGTGGGGAACCATTAAAAGGGGAAGAATGAAGCCAGAATCGGAAGCACTCATAATAACTGCCCAAGATCAGGCGTTGAAAACACATTATCATCAAGCGGTTCTTAAAATTTCCCCAGATGATAAATGCCGCATTTGCCAGGAACGCGTAGAAACCATTGATCATATTGTCTCAGCTTGTCCAATCCTAGCAAAGACTGAATACTTGAAAAAACACGACAGGGTGTGCAGCTACTTCCACTGGCAAATCTGTACCGCCCTCGAAGTTCCAAACACATGCCCCAAGTGGTACGAACACTCACCAAAGCCGGTAGCGTCTGTTGGATTGTGTACAATATTGTATGACCAACAAATTCAAACTGATCGCACGATAGCGGCAAACAAACCGGATATAGTTATCCGGGATTTGGAGAAAAACCGTGTCTTATAGTCGATGTTGCTGTACCTTGTGATCAAAACGTCGTTACTAAGGAGGCAAAGAAACGTCTTAAATACAAGAGTTTGGAAATCGAGATCAGCCGAATGTGGGGCGTAAAAGCACAGGTCGTCCTGATAGTTATCGGAGCTCTGGGATTTGTTCCGCAAAATTTGTGTAAGAACTTGTCTGAACTCTCAGGTAATTCAAAAGACTGGGAAGTGTAAGGAATTGCTTTATTTGGAACAGCGCACATTTTGCGCAAAGTATTGTAGAGGCACCGATAGTCCCTAGATCTGCTCCTTATGCTCCTGGTTGCAACATGGAGTAGATTTTATTTCGAGCCGACTCGTCGAGCCGACCTTTTAGTCGTGATGTAGTGGAATAATAATAATAATAATAATAATAATAATAATAATAATAATAACAACAACAACCCGGGGGGGGGGGGTTGCTGGTTCCCTACCGGGTGCCTCCTCAAGGTGGCGGATAGAGGAACGCTCGCCAGATATGGAGAGTATCGGGGAAATAAAATACCCGGGGCGGACCAAAACCAGCACCTGGGCTTTGGGTTTGCAGCCCATCTCCCAGAGATTTTGGATGTTGCAGTGAAGACTAGAAGTGAAGCCTCGGTCTCGTCTGGCAACGGGGCTGCTCCAGACGAGGTAATGTGTCAGCCCCTTACCGCAATTACCACGCAAAACCAACAGAGGAGCGCACCGTGCGCCAGAAATGCCTCAAAGCTGGCCAAAAGTCCAAAATCTCAAATTACACCCCTGGCGCTGAGATTTCGCCTATCGTTAGACCAATGTCCACCCCTTTCATAGACAGAAGCAGAAATTCAGTGCACCGTTCTAAATCCACAGAACTGAGCTGCAAATTTGGGTTCAGTTTGCTTCTGATTTCTGTCGTGACGAATGTGAAACAGAAAGCCCTTATTGGTACAATCAGTACTCAGGGACTTTGCAAGATACCGATCTGCTGAATATCTTAGTTTGTAGAGAGAGGTTTTTTTATCTTCCAGTAAAGACTATTTCCATTTTTGTGGATACATTTTTAAGTTATTGTTATAAATATAAATTTGCGCATTTGAATCCTACAATAGAGATATCGTAATTTTCTTCGAGGCTTTTAGTTGTTACTTTCGCTTACTTCCGGTTTGAGACAAATTGTTATAAGAAGAAAAAAGTGTGAGGAAAATGACCATGTTAACAGATTACAGCATATTACAGCGTTTTGTGAGATACAGGCGTTTACATTTTTTTCTACGTAGTTTGCACTTCTTGCACTAAGTAATGCGGATTGCGTCTTCCTCGCATAAGTCATTTCCTGGCGTATGTTAAAACAGTAAATAACATTTTTAAGACGTCTAAGACGATTTGTATTACAAAAAAACATTTATTCTTTTCAGACGAATTTCTACAAAATGCTGAAAAATGAGGAATGTGAAATGTTGTTGGAGGCTCGCGATAGCCGCGACTTCAAAATACAGCAATTAGTGGTCTTTGTCAATTTACTGATACTGAGAAAATATCAAATGAACTATTTACAAGACAATGACCAACTATAGTGACTTTGCTAGTTGGGACAAAAGCAGTAGAAAGTGTCGTAAATTTTTAAAAGAAAATTCAGCATTGTTGAATGAAAGATTTATTTTGCTTTCTTAAATTCCTACTCCAGAAGATCTTGAAGGTTCTTCAAACCTAGGACGCCCTCATATAAAGCAAATAGTGAAGGAGCAAAAGAAGGAAAAGAAACAGGCCTTGAGAACTCCAACCTTACATGTGCAGCCCATAAACACCAATTCCACGTTGCCCGAATTGGTTCATCGAACGGCCTTAGTGTACCCCACATATAACGAAGTAGGGTCTGCTAAAGAACGATGTTAGCATGACTTCACTTTACAGAACTGTTACCGAAGTAAATCTACAGTCTACTCTACCATACTGCTTTTCGAATAATTTTCGTTCACCAAAATTCTTTCGGCGCCCAGCTCAAGTTTGATAAGCAAGAGGAGATTTGATGGTAGCACTTGACACAATGTGTAAAAACAGGAGGCTATTTCAGTAATACAGACATGTTTATTAACTGTTTTGATTCGATTCAACTTTGTCTCTTCGTAAGAAAAAAAACCAATTTTATGGCAAAATCCTCAACCTCCATAAATTCGTTATTGCAGACCGATTAAGCTTCATTTCCGAAACAGAAACAGCTCAGCTAAATAAAAATGAAAAAGAAACAAATTATGTAAGATCAAATTAAACAACTTAGGTCTACTCTTGTTTCGATTGACGGCTTTCTATGTAATGTGGTTTCCACGACATGCTTCTGATTATGGCGGATGGAAAGGTACGAAGTACTTTGATAACAACTTCAATGCAGAAATATTACATTTGTAAAGCAACTCCAAAGAAAATGAATGATTTAAATTAATTATTGATAAGGATGAATTTTCTTTCCTTGTCTTTAAAAAGAAAGTGAAAGTACTTCAAGCAGCGAAGATGAATTAGCAGGAAAAACTCGCATAAAATAGCCCCTTGTATAAAATATAAATATATATTTCTGCTGTATAACAGATGATATTATTTATTTATATGCATTCCATTAACCATTTATTCAATTCCCTTCCATTTCTTTCCCTGAAAATGCGGGAATTTGGAGAGGGGAGTTTTGGCCAGGTTTCAGTTCTTCCTGGCCCAGTGTGGAGCGTAGAGAACATTGATAGGACAACACAACTAAGTGGCCCATCCCCTGCGGGCTTGTCCTCTATCTTTTCGAGAACTGGCTGTAGAAGGGAACACACTGAGATAATAAAATGGACTCGAGAAATGAATATAGATATAATGCGTACATTTTATTTTGTAAATCAGTGCCAAGAGTAACCGCTCCCAGGATATAGGCAGCTGTTCCATTCCGAATATAGTAGAAAACAACCAGAGCTACACATGACTGAGCAGAATGTAATTGACAGATGGAAGGCAATTATCAAACACGGCTATTTAACTGAGATCGAATTAGGAAACATTAAAAGGGAAGTTGGGTGCCTGCTTCACCGACAAGAAGAAATTGGCCCAGACACAGAGCCACACGAACACGACCTTCAAAACACCTACAATGATCCACCCGAGACCGATACCCAGGATATGAAGATATCAGACATTTTCAACAGCTTAATTAAACACTTCCGTGGTACAGAACCATCCGGCCGACCATTCATCCCTGTGCTGAAGAACATTGAAAAAGCAAAGAAAACAATAAAAAAGGTGAATGATGTATTGGAGCAACATGTTAAAAACTTGGACGACCTCACGGAAATACACCTTGCTATCTATTGTGCAGCAGCTACTGTCATCGAGCTGAATGGCCAAAAGACGTATTTCCCAAATCATAAGGGGAACAAGCAAATAAGAGATTACACGCCACCATGGAAAAAACGACTCGAGGGAGAAATAAATGAACTCAGATCCAAAGCTGACACCATAAAGGAGTACCTTAACAATAACCAAACCAAGAGAGTAGTTAGGAAAACAACGATCCTAGCAACAAAAGCAGGAATAAAATTGAATAGAACACAAAGTACCCGGGAACTTCAATCTTTATTAGACACTTTCAGGCAAAAGGTGAAAGCAAAAGGAAGTAGACTCCGCCGATACAATGAATTGACGAAGAGGAAGAAGGAAAATGCTGAATTTCCCAGAAACCGAAGGAGCTTCTTCAGGCGCCTGGAGGGAAATCAGGACAACCAAAGTTCAACCCTAACCACAGAAGAAACTTCTAAATTTAGGGAATACTGGACAACGTTATGGTCCGACCCGAAGGATTTCAATACAAATGCATCGCGGTTGCCACACAGAAATGACAGCATCGAAAATTCCACCAATGAATGCTGCAGAGTTTACTACTGACGATATCAGAAGAGCCATCAGTAAAACCAGCAACTGGAAAACTCCTGGGTCTGACAAAATTCATAATTTCTGGCTGAAATACTTTCCCGCTGTTCACAAGTCACTAGCTGACTGTTACACCAAAGCCCTAGAAAATCCAACATCAATTCAGAGGCGTAGCAAGGGGGGGGGCAGAGGGGGACATTTGTCCCCGGGCGCAAGTTCTGGGAGGGCGCAAAATTTCGGAATGTAAAAGATAAAATTCATTCAATTTGTGTAAATTTTAAAAATTGTTGGGTCTAAAAATAATCATTAAACACTAAACAGAATTAATATATCGTTTAAATTTGGCGCCTTGTAAAAGTTAAAATAGAGTTTTTTTGTCTGAATATTTGCATGTACAGTCATCCACATTAATGCCTGGTTTTACGTGTTATGAAAAGTAAAACTTAAGACATTTACGCATTGGCGCAGTTACGAGTTGACCTGTCTTAAGATTTAATTGGCCGTAGCACGTAAAACTAAACATTTCGCGTGGAGTCGGTAATATAGAATGTACGTTACCAACAGTTCCTAATGTGTAACTGTCAATGTATTTCATTTTGTTGCCGCGAAAGTCGTCTGGTTAAGTTATAATTTATTCTTTGTATTTATAAATATGAGCACAAAAAAACTCAGTGGCGCTCAGAACCGAAAAAAAAGGAAACTTTCGGAACTGGAAAATGAAAAATCCAGCAAGGCGATGGAAAACTTTTTAAAAATAATGAAAAAATCCGATACTGCTTCGACTGACCATGAAGAAAATTTTTCGTCAAACGTTGAAGTATGTTCAAAATGCGAAAAAGGAGGTCCATCATTGGAGCTCGAAGATGACGGTTGTAGTGAATCTAATCGAGACAGTCAAGGTACATATTTATTCATAGTAAATAGTTTGTCATCCAAAGTAATAGACCAAGTTCATTGGTTTATTATGGTCGAAACAAATTGTAAAATACATCATTTACATGATACCTTGTAGCGTTGAGTTTAAAATATATTTTGAACAATACTAATGCGTGATGTATTTTCAGAGTTTGAAATTTATTATGAAATTATAAGTATTTAATTTAATATGTATAAAATAAAATATTTAATTAAACATGATTACTGATATTTGATAATTATTGATGTATAAAATACATCTAAGGAGATAAGTTTTTTAGTTCTGATATACAATTTTGGCATATAAAAGTACTCTATTAGTTAACTAAAATTTGTATTTATCCGAAAACTTGTTTGATATGTCAATTTGATTAACTATATCACCAAAATTGATTTCAATGAAAAGCATGAAATAAAAATTAATTTATTAAAGATTATCTTTTTGCTGTTTAATGATATTAATGTGAGAAAATGTTGATTTACATACATATGTTGAAGCAAACATTGAATGCAATTTAATACCAAAATCAAATAAATTGGGATAATCTTTTTGTAATAAATTTGTATATATATCTAATTCTCGAAAATATTTTTAAAACATATCTGCTTTTAATTTACGTAATTATAAATAGGATTTACTACAATCCAATCAAAATTCATTGGATCTTCGAATAATGTAATATTATTGAATACTTTGTCAGAATCATTCAATCATTGAATGGTTTGGAATTCTAATTCAACTGTTTTCGAAATTTTTATATGCGCATATATAAGTCAGTAATATTTTGGTGTTTTCTTGAAGTCTTAAATTTAACGTATTCAAATGGCCGGTCAGATCAGAACAGAACGTTTATCTGCTCAAACATTTAACTGCACTTATTCACTGAACATACTGAAATAACGGTTGATTTATCAAATCATACAGAATAGTATTTACAGTTCTTAATAAATTTTGTTAACTTACCTTCTAAATAGTTGTTTATAGTTCACTATATGACAAACAATTGATCGCCCAAATAATGTTATTTTATTAAATTTATTTGCTTCGTCTGGATAATTCATGACTTTTAACATGTTATTAAAACAATTTTTCAAAAATTCTTAACCGAGGCAGAAATATTAATTTTAAAAAGTTCTTGTTCAGACCCGAAGTTCATTACAATGGACAAATTCCAATGTAATGTCCATTGTAAAAAAATCAGGTCTGAAATGGTTAAGTGAAATGATTTAAAAACAGTAATAATAATAACAAAAATAAACTGTTAGAGCTATTTTTTACAAGATTAAGTAACAACGTTTACATTTTAAATTTTTTAAATAAAATGCCCGTTCCAAGATAGTATTTTATTGCTGTATTTTCAATATGACTTCGACCATAATAGACCAATCAAAATGAAGGGCACCAGCGAACTGCAATGTGGAAGGGAAGCGTCTCGGGGACGCGTGCCCACCTGTGCTTTCAATTATAATTCTTTTTTGTTTAAAATCATTGATTAAAAGACAAAACAATTTTTTTAATCAGTTGATTTATATCATAAATCTGATTAGAAATATTTTTATACTTCAAAATAATGTATAATTAAATGTTTTTCTTTACTTGGGATATTTTCAGAGGAAACGATAAACACTGCTAACACAGAAGAACATGACCGCATTTTTGAGGTACCGGAGGATTCTACTGTCTGTAGCAATGAAATTATATTACACAGCAAGTATGACAAGATTTGGAAACATAATGATATTGCATACTTGGAGTTTGACGAGATATCGAAGTTGCCGAAAATTACACACGATCTTCAAGAAAAATTGTTGATGTACGGTACTTCCAATCTTCAAAACAAGAATGGCCCCTTTGCATCATCGAATGGACGGGCTATGACATCGTCTTGGTTTTCGAAGCGACTTGCACAGGGTTTTGGCGAAGAAATCAACAGATCTTGGCTGTTGTATTCTCCATCGAAAGAAGCAGCATACTGTTTTTGTTGTCTACTTTTCAGTTCATCTGTTGTATACCAAATGAAAACAACCCTCTTCTATCTGTAACAACAATTTATTATTCATAAAAATCCCAAATGAATATTCCAATAAACGCTGCCAGGAGTCACAATATCAAGGAGATGTTTCGTAGCCGGGTCGTTATACAAATTACAGAAAGCCGTTAACCAAGAATCACAAGTGAGTATGCCAGGTACAATGTTCAAGTCCAGTTGATGCTCTACAAAATGCGGTCGGTGATGGAATGGCGGGGCCCTGGCCCCGCGGCTGCCTCGTCGGCTTTTCCACCCCTTCGCAGGGGAAGGGAGTCGGCTGCGTGCCCCCTCTTCTACAGGAGGAGGGAGGGGGGCGCCTTCCACGCCTTGGCCGCTCTCCTGGGGCGGTGAGGCGTATCGCTTCTGCAGGCGCTCTCTGCGGCGCCTGTGCTGGCCTCTGGCGTTGCTGGCGGACTTTTGTAGTGCCGGCACAGGCGGACACTACACCCTCCCCACCTAATTGTGGGAGTATGGGGCGAGCTGCTTTTGCAGGCGCGCTCTACGGCGCCTGTGCTGGCCTGTGGCGCTGCTGGCGGACTTTTGTAGTGCCGGCACAGGCGGACACTACACCCTCCCCACCTAATTGTGGGAGTAGGGGGTGATGCGCTTCTGCAAGCGCAGGCTGCAGCGGCTGGGTGCTGCCTTCTGCTTCTTCTGCTGCTGCTACCGATCAGGCAACTGCACTGGTCGCGCCTCTTTCTCAGAGGCTGCGTTCTGCATTGCGGCGTCGCTGCATGCAGGCGGGCCCGCCCGATCAGCCGCGGCCCCGTTTGCCGCTGTTCAACTGCTGGTTGGCCACCCGGTGCTGCTGTTGCGACTGGTGCTGACTGCTCGTCGGGCTGCTCGTTCTGTGGCGGCAATTCAACTTCCAGTCCGCCGTTCTGAAAACTAAACAGCCTGTCTGAGTTTTCGTCCTGTTCACTTTGTCTTACCGATTGTGGTTTATCAATGCCGGGTATGTAATACGTCCGGTGCCTAACATATTCCTGATACCGCCCTGGCGGGGGCTGCTGTAGCTGCTGCTGATTGATGCTGATGAAATCACGGCTCCGGTTGTCGCCGCTGCACATCCGTCTCTGATGTGGCTTCGTGCCTCCCCACCTAACTGTGGGAGTGGGGGGCGATGCAGTTCCGTAGGCGCGCTCTGCGGCGCCTGGGCGCCGTCTTCTGCTACTTCTCCTGCTGCCCACGCCGGGGCTACTGCATCTGCTGCCGATGATGGTGCCACCGCTTCGGTTGCTGCTATGGCGCCTCCGTCCCTGAGGCTGTGTCCTGTCTCCCGGCCTCGCTGCTGTGCGGTTGCCGCTGCTGCGGCGGCTACTCCTGCGGGTGTTATCTCTAAACAATTTCAAAACTGAAAATACAACCAAAATTGTGCTTCTTGAGAACAACCCTGTCATGTCTCTTAGTTGTTGCCCGACTAGTTTCCACAAAAACATCCCATCCTCGTCGCCAAATAAATTGTTGTATACCAAATGAAAACAACCCTCTTCTATCTGTAACAACAATTTATTATTCATAAAATCCCAAATGAATATTCCAATAAACGCTGCCAGGAGTCACAATATCAAGGAGATGTTTCGTAGCCGGGTCGTTATACAAATTACAGAAAGCCGTTAACCAAGAATCACAAGTGAGTATGCCAGGTACAATGTTCAAGTCCAGTTGATGCTCTACAAAATGCGGTCGGTGATGGAATGGCGGGGCCCTGGCCCCGCGGCTGCCTCGTCGGCTTTTCCACCCCTTCGCAGGGGAAGGGAGTCGGCTGCGTGCCCCCTCTTCTACAGGAGGAGGGAGGGGGGCGCCTTCCACGCCTTGGCCGCTCTCCTGGGGCGGTGAGGCGTATCGCTTCTGCAGGCGCTCTCTGCGGCGCCTGTGCTGGCCTCTGGCGTTGCTGGCGGACTTTTGTAGTGCCGGCACAGGCGGACACTACACCCTCCCCACCTAATTGTGGGAGTCTGGGGCGAGCTGCTTTTGCAGGCGCGCTCTACGGCGCCTGTGCTGGCCTGTGGCGCTGCTGGCGGACTTTTGTAGTTCCGGCACAGGCGGACACTACATCATCAAACGTGCAAAATCGATCGAACTTAGCAACAGCCCAAGGATTCAACCATTGGAAAAAATCAGAAAAATTACGAATGCACGAAAATAGTCCTTCTCACCGCCAATGCTTTACCGCTTGGAAAGAAGCTAAGCTGAGATTGACGAAGAAGGAACGTGTAGATTCTGCGTTGGAGAAGGCCATACAGTCGGAAAAAGAGCGCTGGCGTGAAGTTTTGCAGAGAATTCTCTCTTGCATTCAATTTCTTGTCAAACAGAATTTACCTCTCCGTGGACACCATGAAAAACTAGATTCTTCAGACTTTTTGAACAAAGGCAATTTTTTGGAACTGCTGAAATTTCTTTCGCAATATGATCCCGTACTGAAGAACCATTTGAAGTATGCGGAAGAAAATCCACGATCAACATCGTATTTATCACCACAAATTCAAAATGAGTTCATTAGTCTGTTGGCCTCTTCTGTACGCAATCAGTTGATCAGTGATATTTTGCGTAATAAATATTACGGGATCTTGTTCGACTCGACCCCGGACATAGCACACAGAGAGCAGTTTTCCGAGGTCGTCAGATACGTAAATATTGATTTTGATAAAAAGACTGTTCAAATCAAGGAATCATTTTTGGGTTTTATCGAACGTCATTCCAAAGATGCAGTTTCACTCGAAAAAGTCATTTTACAGCGATTGGAGGAAGACAACATACCGTTGTCTGATTGCAAATCTCAATGTTACGATAACGCAGCAGTGATGTCCGGTGCTATATCTGGAGTTCAACAAAGAATATGCTATTAAAATAGTCGCGCATTGTTTTTGAATTGCGACAATCACTCGCTGAATCTGGCAGGACTTCACGCAGCTAATCAAGAGGCAGTTGTCGTTACTTTCTTCGGCACCATAGAAGCTCTTTATGTGTTCTTTTCGCAGTCTACTATACGGCGGGACTTGTTGAAAAGTACAGTGAAGAAAACGCTGAAACGAGAGTCTCAAACCAGATGGAGTGCCAGATATGATGCTGTTAGTGTCGTCTTTGAGCATCTAGATAATATATTGGACCTGCTTGAAAAAATGAGAGAGAAAACAGACTTGTCTGTGGAAACTAGATGCGAAGCTGAAACTATTGTACATCGAATGCTGTCCTTCGACTTTCTAAGCCTCCTGTACTTTTGGAACCAAATTTTGGGGAGAATTGAACGTGTTCAAAAACGACTGCAAGATACATCAATAAATTTTGCAGATGCTGCGAAGGATATAAACTCACTCCAGAGCGAATTAAAAGAGATAAGACATGAATTGTGCATTAAAGCGATTGCAGACGCGAAAATAAAATGTGACCAATGGGGAATCAACGTCGAACGAAGAAGAAGAAGACGTCGTCGAATGCCTGGAGAGTTAGCTGAAGACGCAGGTCTTTCAGCAGAGGAGGAACAACGTCGTGTTTTGGCTAGTATCGTGGACCGACTCCAATGTGAATTCGACAACCGGTTTCAGCGTCTTAGAGATCTGCACGAGAAGTTTGGCTTTCTTTTAGATGTTTCATCATTGATAAATAACTACGATTTAGATTATTTGGAAAAACAGTGTAATATTTTCGGAGAATTTTATGCGACGGATGTTGAGAGTACTGGCTTGTACAATGACATTGTTGATTGCAGAATGTTATTACGTTCGCGGGATAATGTGATCAACACCCCCATCGAATTGCTCCGTATTATGATTCAGTATGGTAAAGATGTCTTTCCAAACTTGAGAATTGCTTTACAGATTCTGCTGTTTCGGTATCGATAGCAAGTTGTGAAAGATCATTCAGCAAATTAAAGCTAATTTTAACATATTTGCGAGCATCAATGGAACAACAGCGATTGTCTAATTTAGCTCTTCGCTTACAGCTCTTCTAGTAAGCATCAGCTGACAATTGACGCAGTTACTTTGGAACAAGTTCCCAAAAGACGACACAATCTGCATATGTGCTACATAGATTACCAGAAGGCATTTGATTCTGTCCCGCACAGTTGGTTGCAAAAGGTTCTTGATATATACGGTGTATGTCCAAAAATTAAACGTACGCTTAGTGCAATGATGGCGAAATGGAGAACAAACATATATATGAGTTCGGAAAACATAGGAGTGGCCCATATTAAAACCGGTATGTTCCAAGGAGATTCACTGTCACCATTATGGTTGTCTAGCAATGAACCCTATGTCTCAATTGCTTAATAACAGCAAAATTAATCAAAACAAACAACTTATGCCTGTCTCCTTTGTTGTATGTCGATGACCTCAAAGTCTATGCAGAGACCAGAGAGAAACTACACAGTCTAATTGAGATAGTGAAAGGGTTCAGTGAAGATATAAAGATGTCTTTTGGACTAGACAAATGTGCCATAATAGACATTAAAAAGGACAAGATCGAAAGCTACAATGAACCAATTAGAGACATTAAGGAACTTCCCCCCTGACGAGGTTTACAAATATTTAGGCATGGCCCAAAGCTACCGAATAGACCATACTAGCATGAGGTAAGCTCTGACCGATAAGTATAGATCAAGAGTTCCAAAAATCCTGAACACTAAATTAAACGGGAAAAAACAAATCATAGCAATTAACTCATGGGCAATTCCTACACTTTCCTATTCTTTCGGAAATCTTAAGTGGTCAAGTGCAGACCTTGCTGAATTAAGTAGATTGACATGAAGGCTACTTACTAAATTCCGGTGTCTTCATACCAACTCTTCTATTAAAAGATTATCTACCCGAAGAGAAGAGAAGGAGGAAGGGGACTGCTAAACATTGAAAATCTCTGCAGAACGCAAGAAAAGAAATGAAGCAAAAGTTACTCTCGTGTGAAGATGAATTAATGAAAATGGCTGTACAAGCAGATGATGGTTATGCCCCGCTAAACTTGATGTGCGTATAGTTAGCGCACCCACTTATCCAAAAATTAAAAAAGACTATACCATAATTTTGTTCCAATTTTGAACCAATTTATAACCACCTTAAAAAGATTTCTACCAATGCAGAACGTCAAAATTTACATGTTACGTGGGTGCGCTAACTTAATGTTAAGTTGGTATACCCACACAAGAAAAATGCATTAAACCAAAAAAACAAATAACCACAATTTTGTACTAAATTTGAACTAATTTATACCCACCTTAATAAATTTTGAACCGATGCACAACTTCAAAATATACAACATTTAAGAGTGGGTGCGCCAGGTTAACGTTAAGTTGGCATACCCACACAAGAAAAACCCATTAAACAAAAAAAAAACAAATATACCATGATTTTGTACAAGAGCAATTACATTTCTTTATCCACGTGTTACGTTTTACATCTGTTCATTTCTATTTAGGAATAATTTACATTTTGAGAAATTCAAGCACACCTTTACCATTCGAGGCATACATTTGATAATGTATTGGTTCTGAAATATACCTACATTTTAGTGCGCCTTCTATTCTATACGTATGATGACCTCAGTAACTCAGAAGGGGAAAAATGCTTTCAAATGAAAGATATTGGACAAATTCCAGATGAAATATTTGGAGAAGCCGAAAAAGCCGTGTAAACATTACTTCCCACGAAATGTTAAGAAGGGAATGAGAGAAAATACATGTACAAATATCGGAAAGTGAAAAAGAATCTCATCTGATACAGACGTTTTTCTGACATACATTTTAGTTCGGGTAAATACATCTGACGTTTATAAATTTTACATTTATAACATGTGAAGACCAAATGCTTTATTGTGATGATCCATTAGTGTTGATTCGTTAGTCAGCTAGTGTCAAATCAACGTTCACTTCACCAATTTTATTTTATGCACTCAATGTGTGAAGTTGATGTAGTTATTAAGTAGACTGTTTTGTACATTTTTGTTGATGTTTCATGCCCGATTGGAAATATGTTGGCCACTTCTGTGATATAATGGCGTAAATAAACAATTTTAATCCTTCGTCTGAATTCTGAGTGTTAGTTATGAATTTTTAATTGCACGCAAGGAATTAATATAATGATAATCAATGATTCTTCACTGAATTAGAGTATACTTCACTAAACTAGTATAATGAGTGGATACACTAAAGTATCTGTAGTATATGATGTGTTCAGACGAAAGTATGTTTTTTTTTTGTTACTCTTATAGTTTTATCTGAACAAGTTTCATAGTTAGAAACTGATTAATTATTGATCTGAAGAACAAATTACAGTTTTTAGCGCACTGTGAATACCCTAGAAGTACCCACATTTAATACTTGTCTAAAAAACATTTTCAGGGGATCGAAAAAATTATATGGTGTTTTTTTCTTCAATGTTTCTGCATATGTTTCCTCATTTCACTTTTTTTGGAGGGGCGGGGGGATTTTGTCGTTCAAGTATAATAGAATGAATGCTTTCCTTATTCTATCGAAAATTCCAGATTTAAAGTTCGGCCTTTTGACATCGTACTCTTGTTGAATTTGTTGACTTTTGTTGTGCTATTTGGTTTCGGTTTTAACAGTATTTTATTTTTGCATTGCATTAATTTTCTGTACTATATTTTATATTTATTATTTATACCATATTTCTTGTACATATTGTAATGACAATTTCACTTTTTTTGCTATTGCTAAAGACATTTATTTATAAATAATTATAATACTATTAATTATATTAGTTATAATACATTTGATTTTCGATATCAAAACATTTAGTCAATGAACATTTCTGTTAGAATTGTGAGTGAGTGATAATACAGTTTCTTGTGTTTCATTGCATTCTTTTTATCATGACAGTTAACATTTAACAGTACCAACAGTTGAACACCAAACAACATATTATTTTATGAAATGTACAAACAAAATTGTTAAGAAATAGTGAATGAAGAGGGGGAATTTTGGCACGAACAGAAAAGCTGTCCTTTTCAGAAGGAAGAGAAAAAGGAGTTTTTATTGAGCTTTCTACTTGAGCATCCTCCTACCCTTTCCATCCCTCAATGCTACCTGTCGCGTACAAAGCGCCCACCCTACCTTCCGCTGGGCGAATGAACTCAGGGGGGTTCAGGTACTGTGCGCAGGAAAAACCTCACAGAATAACGTTGCTCATTTAGGAGAGCGGGCAGGCGAACAAAAGGTGGCGTTTCTCCACCCCCATCATTTAATGGATTTTCCACACGAAATTTTTAGAATCTTGACGAGACAACATCTGTTGATTACTGTGTCTTTCGAGCATCGCAAGATATTCCAAATATTGTCTGATTATTTAAAATTCTCCACCAATGGTCTCTTAAATAGGTATATGGAAGTGAAAGGGCTTACGTCATCCCACTTTGAAAGTGGAGAAGCACGTGTGAATTAATACGTAATGTTCCTTAAGTAACATTGCATGTTATTCATATTATTAACATGACTGACGCCATTTGTTCTTTGATTAATAATGCCTGATATCGAAAGATTATAACAACTTGTAGTTTACATGCTGTTTCTGGTCAACAGCCTACATTAGGTTGATGAACAAAAGATGTTGAACGATTTGATGACATAGTAAAATCAGCGAATACTAACATGGTGTTCCTTAATATTTCCAAACTATACGGAAATGTAAGTAATAATTTCAGAACGTATTAATACAATAGATAAGTATTTTTGCATATTCACATTTTAAATACTGAATTTGGCATAAAACCATCTACATTTTTTCACTTTTTCTCAGTGTTTCACGTCCATAAAGAGCGAATCAAAATGAGAATATAATAAAAATATATAATATATAATAAATATAATAATAATAATAATAATAACAACAACAACAATAAAAAAGCAATAAACACTTTGTACCTCGTAGCCAGGGAGCAGATTTTAATGAAATGTCATTTTTTTCACTTCAGAACAATGGGGTTTAGTATTATCATCTATCATGATATATTATGACAAAAGGAAATGGCCCACTTTCATAGGAGATTTTTAGCATTTTTCGTCGATTTCGAATAATCAGTCATTTTCCCTTAATTTTAATGCATTTTCCCCTGATTTCAACAATTTAAATATCATTTTTATCGTACTTGCTTCAAATAATATTAACGAGATGCACCACAGAATTCCTGAGTAGCCTACTCCATTTCTTCGCTCACTTGGTGTAATGTCAACTGTTGTATGTTACGCAATTCAGCGCCAATGTCGGTTCAGCCGATTACCCGGGATAACTAAAGACAGAGATTTTCTGGTAAAGAACAGTCGAAAGCGAAACATTGAAAGTTGGGTTCACTTGAAGAAATAGAAGTAGTCTCGATTACATCAGTAATGTATCGAATAGCATGAGTTGTTCTTCCGAACTGGTTTTGATAACATTTTTTGCGTCATTTTCTTTGCTTTTACGGTATTTTTAAAACATTTTAGAAGAATTTTATTGATTATTTTTGGCGATATTTTAGGTCATGAAAATTCACCCCCAATCATAACCGTAACGTTGTATATTTTGATGTCGTGCATCGCTTCAAAATTTTTTAAGGTGGGTATAAATTAGTTCAAAATTAGAACAAAATCGTGGTATATTTGGTTTTCTTGCTTAATGCGTTTTTCGTGTGTGGGTATGCCAACTTAACGTTAACCTGGCGCACCCACTCTTCAACGTTGTATATTTTGATGTATCACAACGCATATTTTAGAGGTTTCCTTTCACCCTAATACCTTTCGCCAAAATTTACACGCAACAACGCAGCTCAGAAAGCGCCATTCACAGTTTTCATTCCCCGTTTGTTGCACGGGAGCCAAACCCTTGTTTGTAAAGTATCTCTTTGAGATGAAAATCTGAAGTAAAATCATGTGGCATTGCAGCTTTTATATTATAAGGAAAATAATTCACGGTGATTGGCTTAAATCTTGTGGTAACGCAGACTGGGAATTAGCCACAGACAAAATTTGGTGTATCTTTTCAGAGAAGTCTAGCAATCGCGTCTTGTGTAAGAACATCATTAAAGAAAACGGAATTTGTGCTAAGAGTCAATTGATTAAATATCAACCAGCATTGTTTTTATTCCTTAATCCGTGAATAACATTGAACAGTGACATGTTGGGACAAAGTTTAAAAATACACCAGTAACTTCGTGCGATGTGGAATCCTTAGTCGGTGCAAGGCCCTCGAATAGACAGTAGGAAAAGTTCCATTTCTAAGAATTTGAAACAAATATTTGTTTCTTATTGTTACGGAGAGCATTATAAGTAACAGAATTATGAAAAGTATTATGTTTAATTTTGGTCTTTACGAAAATATTAAGCCTGCAGACCAATATTTAAGCAAAAAGCATTTTATTAAAACGAACTGATATAATAATTAGTGTTACATATTTCTTACTTTTTAATACATATTTCTATACATTATAATACATATATACGTACATATTTTGCTAATTTTTAGTACATAATTATCCGGGCTGTAATAATGGCAATCCAAGATAGAGTATGCCGAACTAGAAACTATGAACAACATTGCATAAACATGCCCGTTGTTGAAAAATGCAGGAAATGCGGCGCCAGTGGTGAAACAATAGAGCAAATAATGGCTGGCTGCACTGCACTTGCCGACAGCGCTTACTTGGGCACACACAACCAACTAGCTAAGATTGTCCATCGATAATTGGCTCTCAAGCATGGAATATTAAATAGTGGAGCTCCACCGTATTATAAATACAACCCAGCACCTGTAATGGAAGCAAATAATACCATCATTTATTGGTTCAGACCCATATTTACAGACAAAACTGTGGCTTTCCATAGACCTGATATAGTTTTTTTGATTGACAGGAATAAGAAAGAAGTTATACTGGTTGGTATTGCCGTACCATTGACATACAATCTAAAGAAAACAGAGACCGAGAAAATTACTATGTATGAAGATCTTGCTCTGGAAATAAAACAAATGTGGAAACTGCAGAGTGTAAAAACATATCCACTTGTTATTTCGGCTGAAGGTGTAGTCTCAAAAAATTTCAGAAAAAATCTAAAACAAATGGGATTACCTCAATGAATCCTAAACTACGGACAGAAAGCAGTGATCCTGCAGACATGGCATACAGTTCTCAAGTTCTTGAACTAACACAAATGAGGCTCCCATATTGGTCTTGAGGGTCAGAGTGAAATCTCTCTCCTCAGTGACTGAGCTCTTTCCTATTCGTGGCAGGATTCGGCAAATTGAACCCAGCACAAGCAGCTGAGAATCACAAGATGATGATAATGATGATAATAATAATAAT
This sequence comes from Acheta domesticus, assembly GCA_031308135.1. Classification (NCBI taxonomy): domain Eukaryota; kingdom Metazoa; phylum Arthropoda; class Insecta; order Orthoptera; family Gryllidae; genus Acheta; species Acheta domesticus. The sequence goes on along the minus strand of JAHLJT010009419.1, from coordinate 138,508,612 downwards.
AATAATAATAATAATAAGAAGAAGAAGAAGAAGAAGAAGAAGAAGAAGACAGTTACAACTTACATTTAATTACATGACCTTTCCCTTTACTATTGTATATCCCTAATAATAAATTATATCAAGTTTTGTTGAAATGATATTGGGTGGTATGAATAATAAACAAGCATTTGCTCAGAGTATCTTCTCACGAGCATGAGCATTTGTTCTGAGGAAATTCTTCCACCAATGAGCATTTGCTCAATTTCGTATGAATAAAAATATCCTCCGAGTGATGAGTATATTCTCATGGAAAATTGAGGATATTCTCATTTGTCTACGCAGCTGGTGTGATTTTGTTCCGATTCGCGCTGTTATACAACTTGTTTTAACTATCTCGTTTGCGTGCTGCCGGTGCAGTTGTTTATGAAAACTCTCGTTGTTGCATTGTGAAGAGTATATTTCAATCTTAAGATTCAATTTCACGCGTAGTAGAGCAAATGAAATGCGGAAGCGTTATTTCAGTTGCCTAAAGCATCTCTATGATAACACGCTCCCGAGGAAGAGCTATATAGTTGCCATAACCCCTTCCTAATCATATAGTGCGTAATTAAATACTGACAAAACCAAAACCTTTGTTTCAAACAAGCAAGGTATTGGAATTGTTAAATTTCTTTATTTCGTAAGTGTCTGAACTTTTTCATATTCTGGAGTCTTTAGCAGATTCAGGCTGGGTAACATCTTTATTTCCACCATGATTCACGCCAGTAGTTCTATTCACATTTATTTGCATACATTTTTGCTTGAATACCTTGTTGTATTAATCTATTCAGTCCCAAATATCGTAGTTTTTTTATACGAAAATATCGTAGATTTTTATACGAATGTGCGTACAATACAAGGTGCAGAGGAACTAAACGTGTATTTGTTCTGGCTCTTAAATTTTTATTTGTTAATTTTCTCTTCGAATTGTATAAATTTCATTCATTTGGATCAATTTTGATTACAAGGCCCATAACCTCAACGTGTTTTTCAAAGTGTTGAATGTCTGGCAAATGCACAAATCTCTACCAACACCTTAATGAAAAGATCTAGATCTACTCACAAAAATACAATTTCAATACTTTCAATTTCGTTGCATATGAACGAGTGCCACATCCAGTTTCCATCTTTTATTGGCTGAAAACAAGCGTTAAGGCTAATTTTTAATGTTTCTGTCCGAAAATCGTAACAAACTCCACAAGTTTTATCCCGACGCCGCGCCGTGCTACTTTTAGTTAATTATATTCACGATAAAAGTCATTTCTTGATAGATTACTACTTACAACAAAGGTACGATAACCTCACATTTGAAAGTGAGGCACCTCAAGACCAGACTCAAAACAATCGGAGGATATGCTCACGAAAGGAGTAAATTCTCGGTTTTTATTCATATGGTTGAGAGCATATACTCTACCGAGCCTCGGAGAGTGAGAATTTTCTCAAGTTTGAGAACTTACTCATTCTTTAGGAAAATTCTCGAAACTTTTATTCATACGCTATTGAGCATCTGCTCAGAAAACGCGAGTAAATAGCATATGCTCATTTTTATTCATACCACCCGCGTTGAATAGTTCCGTTGGAGTACGAACACACACACATTACATATCCATCAAATTTTTCTATTAATTTTTTCAGAAATTTGTGAGACAATGTTTACATCGATGGTGAGATAAATAATAGTATTACATGTAATATTATATTTATTGTATGTTAGTTATAAAGTAATCATTATATGTATTTTTGCACACATTTTGTAGAGATGAAAAAAATTGCGTTTTTTTGAAAAGCCGCAAATCGCTTGGTAATTGTTTTCGAAAACATTGTTTAATACAAAATTCATAGGAAATGTTATTCTCTTTAAAATTGAATGGAATTGTTTTCACAGGACTAGAGAATAAAGCATTATAGAGAAAAATCCGAAGAAAAAAATGTTGGCCAGGGACTACGGATTAGAACAGGGACTAGGAAATCGAAAACTTGGTGTTTTAACTAGTACCTAGGTACATTCAACATATCCAAAGAAAAAGTTTTAATGGCTTTTTTCCACGTAACTCCCTATTTTCATTACATGCCGAATGGACTATAATGCTGGAAGTGATAATCAACTGTTGTTTGTTTATACTTAATGACTGCTTGTAGGGGAAGGCCATGACATTTGTTTTTTGGACGTGTGGTGAAGCTGTACTTCTTTGAAACTGTTTGTAGTTCATGTGAACTCTTTACAATATGTGAATGAGAAATCGAGAAAATACTCATATTTTTCGACACTCATATTTTGCGGAAAAAGTACTTTATAACGCTTTCCTGACTGGTGTCTCTAGATTTTAAAATACAAAACAAGTTTTCATTGTGTGGACGAAATCAACTTGCAATCATGACGGATCCTATGCCATTTATAAAAGATTTCCTAGCTGGTGGTATAGCTGCCGCAATTTCGAAAACAGTTGTGGCACCAATTGAAAGAGTGAAACTTTTGCTGCAAGTTCAAGCTGCATCCAAACAAATAGCCAAGGAAAAGGAGTACAAAGGAATGATCGATTGTTTTGTTCGCATTCCTAAAGAACAAGGTTTCCTTAGTTTCTGGAGAGGGAACTTGGCTAATGTGATTCGATATTTTCCAACCCAAGCGTTGAATTTTGCTTTCAAAGACAGGTATAAGACTATTTTTCTGGGAGGCGTCGACAAGAATACACAATTTTGGCGTTATTTTTTAGGAAACTTGGCTTCGGGCGGAGCTGCCGGAGCAACATCTTTATGCTTTGTCTATCCCCTTGACTTTGCTCGAACAAGAGTGGGAGCAGATGTGGGAAAACTTGGAAAAGAGAGACAATTCACTGGTCTGTGGGATTGTCTTGTGAAAACAGTGAAGTCTGACGGCTATTTCGGATTGTATAAAGGGTTCATTGTGTCTGTTCAGGGTATTATAATATACCGTGCTGCCTATTTTGGATTCTTCGATACTGCCAAAGGAATGTTGCCAGATCCTAAGAATACTCCAGTCTACATTTCGTTTCTAATAGCTCAGTGTGTGGCAACGTTCGCAGGACTCTTGTCTTATCCCTTTGATACAGTAAGAAGACGCTTGATGATGCAAACTGGACGCAAGAAGGGTGATGTAATGTACAAGAACACCTTAGATACTTGGATAAAAATAACAAAAAATGAAGGTCCTTCTGCATTTTTTAAGGGTGCCTTTTCAAATGTCATAAGAGGCACAGGTGGTGCTCTTGTATTAGTTCTATTTGATGAAGTTCGGGCCTTAATTAATTAGGTTAATTTTATTTAGGTATTTTCACATATATTACCAATTAGTCACTTAACGTTATGAAGTAACATGAATTATTTCTACAATACTCTTATTTGTCATTGTTTTGGCACAATAATACCCACATTTTATTTCCAATAGAAATAGTGTCAAGAACTATCAAAAAAGTTGTAGAGAAATTCTCTAACAACCCTCAATGTTTTTAAAATAATTTTCAATCGCTACTCTCCAACATATTATATAAATGGTAGCTGACCTTCGCTTATTCACTATACAATATCATATTATCTGTATATCTTAATAAAACGTTTGAAAATAAATTTAACAATAAAAATGTGATATTTTATGTCTTATTTAATTTTTAATATTAAATTTGTACTTCTGCAATTCAAAAAGAGAGACTGAAATTTATCAATCAACAAACTAATTGAAGCGTAATACGTTGTAAGACACTGATAATAAAATAATGACAATCGCACTAATAGTGCAGTTGATGGGGAGATATAAGAGGGCCTCGCCTTCTATTTTTTATATTGTTAAATTGGTTTGTGTAAAAAATCTCTTCGTTTTCCACCAGAAACGTCGGAAAATAGCAAAGCAAAAACTTCGAGATCTGATTCCATATCAGAAATTTCATTAAATCTATTTTCAAAATTTACGTTCATTGGTGTACTTGTCGTACTCATCTGCATGTGTAACGACGAGTCTTCAGATTATACTTTTTAACATGATTCAGTGCCCTCTGGAATACAAAGCCTGGCGACGATTTTGTGACGTAAGCACGAGTAGGCCCACGAAGAGACTCTTCGGCCGGATACTCTGTGTGTTATGCGTGTTGCTATGTTGTGTTAGTTGTGATTTTTCAGCAATTTGATTATTTTTATTTACGGAAATTCGAACTTGGTAACTACAATTTATTAACAGTAGTTTCTAATTAAGTTAACTTTACGTCTTAGATCTAAAATTAAGGCAAATATAAGCAAATGATATATTTGTGCTTCAATTTGTAAAAATGTGTTACGAGGCTTCTAGGTATATTGCATATTGATCATACAGTGTTTAGGACTTAAGTGATTAGACCGTAAACAGACGTTAAAAAATTCGTAACTATTCATACCCTCAGTGTTTCATTTACAGCTCATCACAATAATGCCTTTCAAGTATTGTGTACCCAATTGTAAAGGCAACTACCGAAACGGCCGTGTTTTCAGCTTTCCCAATGAGAAAGAGCAAAGGAGTGCGTGGATCAAAGCTATTTGTAGAGAGAAAACTTTCATACCCAACAATAACTCAAGGATAGGTATTTAAAAAATGTTTTAAACTTGCAACCGTTGGTGACAGTGATAGTGATAGTAATAGTTGTGGTAATAGTTATTGAATTGTTGAAAAATGAATTCAATCTTTGCCTCATCAACAATTAATATCGTCTCATCCACATATTTAGCACAAAATATTACTTCATTTTGAGTTAAGATGACTGTGTCTGCTGCTTAACCGATTCAGGAAAGAGATAACTCATGGGTCCACCTATTGGAGTCCCCTGTTTTTGTTTGTAACAAGAATCACTGAACTTGAAGAATTTGTTATTCAGCATTAATCTACTTGCTAGCAGGATCTCCTTATTCGGTATTTTAAATGAATTTTCCTTATCAACTTTTTTGTTCAGAGCTTCAAATAATACGTTATGTGGGATGTCTTATGTGTTTTAATATTTACATAATTGTTACGTGATATCTCAACTCGAAATCTAGCCTGCAGCATGATTATGCTTCTGTACTTTTCTTTCCCAAAATATTTTAAATCACCTATTCTGTAAAAATAATGTTTGTATTAATGTAGGAATATGTATGCATATGTATTGAGAAACTACTTAAATATTCTTGTTGTGTTACACAAACTATTGAGTAATATATGTAAATTGTGACATGATTTTCTTCAAAATAAATTACTATTTCTAAAATTAATCAAAGTGTATTTTTATTAACTTCTGATTGTAATTTTGTTGATAGTTGTAGGAAAAATTATATTTTTTTCTTTCAAAGAAACATTGTCCTGAAATAAAAGCAACATATTTCTAAAAATATGAATCCTTCAATTTTCGTTACCCAAATCTACTGATGGAAAATGAAGTGCCAGGGAGAAATATATTGTGAAATGCTGTTGCTTTAAAGTTCAGCATATCGTAGGCCCACGGCGGGGCTGTTGGGCCTACTCATCGTGACGTCATTGGCAAGATGGCTGCCCGTCGCCAGGCTTTGTATTCTAGAGGGCACTGCATGATTGCAAATTGTATGACAAACTAAACACTTAATATTTTCTCGAGTGTTGAAAAAAATTGATCTTTCCATTTATTTTTAAAAATCACAAGACCATTAATATGAAACCCGCTTGCTTCCTTTTCCACCACAACCCAGAATTTGCAACGACATGTGTGAAATTGAGCTGTCCGCCTTATCGCTTCACCCTCTCAACGTCCTCACGCTCTCCCAGCAGCTCCCGCTGCTACTCCCACCATCCACTCTGGCCGCTGTCGACGGCTTTATGCTCTCGAATCGTCTTTCTGATAAGCCTTGAAATATAGTCTGATTAACAGGCTGACATATGTATGTCCTATTTTCATTAAAACTTCTGGAATTTCGAAAATTCCAAAAGTTCAATTTTCTCGACTGATGACACCTTTAGCCATACTCCTGCGGACTCTCCACGCAAAGCCAATAGGAGAGCGCGACGCCGAACGCCGCGCTCCACAGTAAAAGCGGAGTTGGCCCCTGCCACCTGCGAGGCCAAAATATCCAAAAGCGGACGCAAAAAGAGCCGGATTGCAAGTTCCCGGAGACAATAGGCCAGTGACGCGGAAGGGCCAGTCCCGCAAACGATGTCGGAGCTTACTACGGCACTATCACTTTCACTAATAGAGGATTCCAAGAAGGACCTGAGATAATGGAGCGATTCCCACAACCCCTTCATACCTCATACCCGTCAGCAATAAGAGCTCACGCCGTGAAACCGTCCAGATCCCCGCTGGCTCCCCATTGACGATTTATCATGCTCCTGCGACTGAGGAACCAGTAGACGGGGCACACAGATGTCCCCCATTATTATGTCCTTGGCCCAATATACCATCAGCTTCATGGCCCCCCATCTATTGCTGGGAGCGCCGCCAATATTAACCTCCCCGCCTCGCCTGAGCTGCACTATCCCATATGCCCGCGCTCTCTGCCTGCTACCGCAACTGGAAGGAGCTTGGGGTGGAGAGTACGAGTCTTGCAGGAGCACTTGACGGAAGTTACTTGAAGAAGCACTCCCTTCGCTGTATGGGGAGGAACGAAGATGTTCAGAGTTGGGGGGTGCGGTGATTCCATTGTATACCCCAGCTGCTATCGACCAACCAGGTACATCCTCCTTTACCACATACAAAGTAGTCGTGCATCAGGAGATTCTTTCCCACAACTATGAAACACAAACTTGTTAAAAAATAAAAACTTCCAGCGTGCAATTTATCACTCACACACAAGATGTATTTTCATGAAAGACCAAGTAAATGGTAACTTACAGAATAGGATAATGAAATCTGCTTCTTGCAAACGTTGCAGTAATCAATGGAAACTAAACTCCATTCTTCTTTCAAGACTACCAAAATTCGCCATAGTTTTTGCGATAAATGAATATGTGTCCTCAAGCAGTGATGATTCAATAGGCTAAAGTGGATAATTTTTTTTTCACTAGTTATTTTTCGATCATAGGGTTTTATTCGTTTCCATCACATCACGAACAGGACTGTGCGTGATGTGATGGAAACACTGATGGTCCCACTGACTCTCTGAAGGGCACGGTATGCTATTCCAAAGTTCGGGGAATCTAGCGTTCTGATCACGTGTGTCAGAATTATCTTCCTCATAATAATAAAATCTCTAGGGAATAGTCTGGTTCACTGTTATTACGAGAGAGAAATGTATGCCTCATAATCATTATGTAAGTTATAAACTTCTCGACACACGCTACGGTAAATTATACTGACAAAATATGCCATTTAAAATAATGATGAATTGTGGTAGCACTGAATTACGAGTAATGCCTTGCTTGCTTCCATCTGCTCTCTGGCGGGGAGTACTGCAATCACGAGGCCGGCGAGGCCTGGCCTTGAAGCAAGGGAGGGGAAGTAACGTCATCTATCCTCAGCTTATAGCTGGGTTCAGCACAATCTGCCCGGCTCCCCTCCGATCGCCGCCTGCCGCTGTCCTAGTGAATAGGATACGTGCGCAGCTCCGAGTCCCAGCGAAGATTTCACAGCTGGGGGTTGCACGTCGGGCCGGCGCAAAGATCGCAGTGTCGTCCCCGTGGTCGAGATCGCTAAAGCTGTAGTGCCATAGTGAGCTTGGACCGTAAGGTCGCGGGTTCGAGTTCTACGTCGGGCATGGTTGTATGTGTTCGTTCTTTCACTCCCTGTCATCACCATATCGTTTCATCCTCACACCATAACATTACATCCAATAGTGGTCGCTAATGACCTAGTAATTGATGCAACCTTAAATAACAAAAATAAATAAATAAATAAATCGCAGTACAATATACAGTGGATGCAATATTTTGACAGTGGGTGCAATATTTTTGATCACATACAGTTCACCGTAATTTTAATTCTCAAAATTTGTTCAATCTCATTCTTGCTTACTCCAGCAGTGCTGGGGGTTGCTGGGGTTGAATGCACGCCACTGGTTCAGAAGGTACTAGCGCCGGTATTTCAACACCTTCGAGACGAATGGGCAAAATTCATTAATAATGCTTCAAAATGACGTGTAACAGAGGTTCCAGCCAGAGCCAACTGCCCCTTGCCCCCCCCCCCCTGAATCCCGCCTGAATGTGTCGAAAAGTAATTGCAGATGTTTACGAATCATGAGAAAATAGATGTACTGAAAGCATCTAATATGCCTCAAATGTACTAAAAATTGCGGTTGATGTCTATTTTAATATGTTTTTTGCCTAAAACAAGTGATTTTCAAGAACGATCGTATTTTAAATGCTAAACTTTGAAATTCGTTTTAAGGAAACGCAAAAACTTTTCCGAAATGCAAATATTGTGTGATCGAACAACGTACCGAAATCTTTCACTCAAAATACCGAACAAAAGGAGCCCTGCAAGTCAACATAATAAGGATGTTTCACGCTCGTCTCCGATCAGCATGCACTTCTTGGGCAATTGCACCCTTTCCTGATGCAGCTGCGCTGTTAGCAGGTTGAGGCTTATCGCCGCAGCGCGTCGTCTGCGTAGAAGTGATGATATGAACCATTTATATAATATGAGCACCCTTGGTATAACCATAGAGGAGAGATATACTAGAGTGCGCACCGAGCTGCGCAGAAGGCCCGGCCGGGTATCAACATCTCTCGCGCCAGTGTCACGTGACTTTGGGACAGCTAGGTGGCATCTACAAGAACACCCGTCTCGCATTAAATGATTTATTTTTATACGTACTTAAGATGTTTCATTCCAGCATTATTTTCTCATTTACGAGTATTAATCAACCCTAAAAATGTTCCTTATAGCAGAAAAGTGAATTTAAGTTTTTCTGCTCTATTTGCTCAAGTTCATGAAAATTACAATTTTTGTTCAACTTTACACTTTCAACCGCATACTCCACTAAACCTGTTTTACAAGTGCAATTACATAGGAATATAAATAAGAAATATTTGTAAAATAAATTAACTCCATGGGATGCATTAATCCAAACTTCTATTACTCAATGTTAGACATTCTACTATTGAAGATTCACATCAGTGTCATTTATAATAGCAAGTTATCAAAATGATATTTCAAGGATTTATAGAGGGGAAAAGGCTTTTACCTTTGATTTATTTAGTCAAAAACAGTAAAAAATGTATGTGATATATGGGGGAAAAGTTCCATCTTCACTCATTTTCTTGAGCTTCAAAAGCTCTTCCCAATATTTTAACTATTCCATTAGACATTTTCCCTCCCAAGTTGTATAAAACCTATTTGCATTGATAAACAAACTGCATGTTTTATTTTTTTTCTTTGTATTACTAACAATAGTAACATGCCACTGGCTTTACTCCTACCACTACTAGCAAGTAAGCTCAAGAAAACGTGGGCGTAGTGAAGCTACATTTATGTCCAAAAGGGGACATCTTAGCATTTGCTCAATGGATCAGTAAAAATTGGACAAAAACCTGATCGAAATGGGGGTCTTTGACCTGAAAGCAGAAATACATATTTTTCAAAGACTTTACTAATAAAAATCAACTACAATCTCACAAATTACTAACACTAACATACTATAAACACAACTTACACCAGTAAATACACATAGGATTAATGCCCCTAAATAAAATCATTTTGTTGTTAACTGATCCACACTATTTTTTTGTTAATTTGGATGTGCTCTCTTCCTACATGTTTTAATCTTATGTCAATATATTTAAACAGTATTGCCTTTATTAAATACATCCTATGATTCATTATGGCCTCTTGACCAATAATATATGTTAAATTACTAAAAACAGAACTATTCACAAATTCTCTCAGACATCTATTTACAATTGTACTACACGCTGCCTTTTTAAAAATGTCAACTCTCCCCTGAAGTATTCTTACTTCTGCCTCTGCTCTTTTGCAGATTTTTATAACATCTGCAGAAGGGTATTTCAGTCCATAATTATCTTTCCTCTGAATGAAGGAATATGATCTTTCACCAGTATCAGTCCGGCAAAGAACTGGCTTACAGTCCACATAAGCAGGAGACGTCTCTTGCAACTTTGTAACTAAAAATCCTCCAATATAAGTTACAATGTCCACATCATAGGGAGACAATCCAGTTTCAAGATTGTGTACTGATGGCAAGTACATATGGTCAGTTCGTACCTCACTGCCCAGTTCAGGATCATTCACTTGTGGCACACTTGGATACTGGCGTGAACTGACATTTAATACAGTTGTTTCATCCTATGAAACACAATTTGCAGTGTTAAATTGTTATTGCACTTCTTGAAAAGAAAAAGAATTTTGGATCGTAAGCAGTGAACAAATATCCACAACGTCCCAAAATAATTACGCTGTAGCACCACAAACAGCACGAAAAGCTACATACAGCACCATACAGCACAGCTGCCAGTGTCCCAAAGTCACGTGACTTACGACCACCTCATGTTGAAACCTGCGCAGTAGGCACACGCGCACTCTAGTTGTATCTCTCCTCTATGGGTATAACTCGACCAAGCGAAGAATGAAGGCTGCGATTGCGGCGCGTCGTGGAACTAACAGTGAAAACACGAGTCTGTACAGTCAGTTTAGCTAACAAAAGTCGCCACAAGCGGGAAGCGAGTTCAGAGACTGCTCCTACGAATCACCATGGCTTCCTTCATAGAGGTTGTGAATCAGCTGATAAAATTTAACTTCAGAGACATATCATGTTAGATTTGCACTGACTGTTTTATTTTTGTCCTTTTAAGTTGCTTTTTTTTACTTTTCACCGTTAACGGAATTTTAGTACAAGTCTACAATAAATAGTTCTATTTATATTGAAATTTTTATACTTATTCATTCAATTTAAACATTTTGTATTCTTCATTTATCTTTTTTTTCCATAGGCTTTAGACGGTTTGTTAGGTATGCAATAAAGTACCAAAACATTAACTTTACTGTCAGAAGTATCTATAATATTCATTATGGTGGTAGTTACTTCATATATAAAAACGATTTTATTAGGTATATATTCTGAGAAACTACTTAAGTTGAAATAATCGATTTATATGAATCTTTTTGCTCATCGAAAGAATTAGTTTCAAAATTTTGAATCGTTTTGCAGAGAAAAGTGTACTTTTATTTCTTCCCATATGAGGTGCAGACATGTCCAAATATGGTTAAAATATTAATTGGGAAGATACTAGATTTGCAACAAAATAAATCGTGCTTTCTTTTTGCAATAGTTTGGCGCGGTCCTATTTTAATTTTGAATTGAGTATCCTTATATCTCCGCCTCTGTCGTTTCGGTTGTAAACACAGACAATGGCGCGCTCCTGTAAACATCATTCTCAATTTGGTCGAGCTATATCTATTCGTATATCGCAAACATTCTAGCAGGAACAATTTTAACTAGTTTAATAACTCCTGTTGCCGATATAGCTTTGTGGTTTAGTTGTATATGCGAGCTGATGTGAAACAGAGGTGTTTTCTCGGTTCTAAAAGCTTTGGAGGGTATGTCTTTGGCTTTTAATTAGAGTTGAGTTCGCTTAGACCGATTGTGATTTTCAACGAATGAAATACAATATGCTTTGAACGTAGTTTTTATGCATTCAATCTGTAATTTCGAACTATCATAGACCGGTTTTTGTTTGCAGAATTTTAATATGGCGATGGTTGTGAAACAAGCCCCGAACTATGGTGCGTATACGAGCGTATTACACCGTGTATATACGTATGAGCCCCAAACTTTAACTGGCTTGTATTACATGCACTACAACTTGTGTTCGTACTATTTTTGTTTTAGATGCCACCAAAGATTCTAGGGCCAAAACAAAAAGGAACTAGTGGAGCTACAGAATGGCACAGATTTTCTCGCAGCAGCTAATTTCCTAATTTCTTTGGTCGGGGTTGACTTTTCGGTCGTGCCCCATCCTTATGCCAGCAACCATCTATCGCCCGCCCGAACATTTTTTCACATTTGCTCAATTTTTCGATTTCCTAATTGCAAAACCGAAAAACTACTTTAAGAATATTAAGTACTTTAAGAATAAGCCGAACACATGAAGGGAAATTAGTGGTGCTACAGAATGGCACAGACTTTCCCGTCTTTGTTTTCTATTTCCTTGGGTCTGGACTAGCTATTCTGAATTGCCACATACTAGTACTCTTGCCAGCTGTCATCTATCGCAGGCCAAAGTACACTTATTTGACATTTTATTAATTATTCGGTTTCCTAATGGTAGAATGGAAATATTAATTTTAGTATATTAAAGAACAATAAAACCTCGTCCTAAATAGCAATTTTCTTTGAACAATTTGGAACCGTTTTTAAGAAAATGGCGTTTAAGCGTTACTAAAATGCGAAATTTGAAGCTCTTTTTCACAGAAAATTTTTGAGTTTTCCAAACACTTCATTTGAAGCAATTTAACTTACAAATGCAATAGTGTTTACAAATTGCTGGTAATGTGCATATTAAACGTCTGAGAGATCATTAAAAAATACATTTGTGTATGTTTTGTAAAAACAAAAAAAATATTCCAAATTGAAATTTACGTCATATTAAAGAGTACAATTGGCACTATCCATTCGAAACGTTTGAAGAAAAAATTTGGAGTCATTTATGAGAAAATTGGGTTTGAGCGTTTCTGAAAATGCGGAATTTTGAGCTAGTTTTCACAGAAAACCGTTGAGTTCTCGAGAAACTTTATTTGCCATTATTTAAAGCACATGTAATGTAAATATTATCAACAGGGCAGACAAGTAAAAAAAAAATTTTGTAATTTTTGAAAAAAAAAGAATTGAGCAATATGGCAATTATGCCATTTCATAGAGTATATTTAGCACTATCCCTACCAAAAGTTTAAAGAAAAAATTTTGAGCTGTTTTTGAGAAAATCTTATTTATGTAATTTTTTTGAAATTGCACATATTGCACGCAATATTGAGCGAAAACTACTAAAATGTTGAAAGAAAAAGTACATGACCTTAAAGAAAGAACTCACAATGAAGAAAAAAATTTATTTGAAGGAAAAATCTTTATCTGCAACTTTGTAGTTGGAGCAAAACGTCGAATAAAATTGAAACTTCCGCAATTTTCGAAAATTCGGAGTTAAGCGGGAAAATCGGACCTCTGCCACCTTAATAAGGGTATTTTACTCTATTCTTACAAGAAATTTAAAAAAATTGGAGCGGTTTCCGAGAAAATTTTGAAAATGTCCGGGAGGCTTCATGTAAATTACCATCGAATTTTTAAGAATCTTTTTCAAAATCTCAAAGCTCTGACTCAAACCAGATCGACCGGGGACTACCCTTTTTGAAAGAAATCGTACCTATGGATTAGGCGCTAGTAGTGTTCACAGACAGACGGACGTTTTCCTTTCAATTGGTTTTTTCGGTATCAAGGACCCTCAAAAGACGGATTCTGGCTACACCAGGTGTTAGGGGATTATTTTTCTTAATTTGGCAACTGGTTTTAACCACTTTTGCATTATCAGGGCCCGGCAATTAATATTGTTTTGCCGAAAATCCGCCGTTTTTCCGCACAGCATTACATAACTTTCCCTATACTACGTTATGTAATGTTGCGGAGATTTCAACGGGAATACATGTTTTGTATTATATTAAAGAATGCAATTAGCACTAATCGTTCGAAAAGTTTGACGAAAAAATTTGGAGCCTCTTATGAGAAAACGCGTTTGAGCGTTTCTGAAAATGCAGAATTTTGAGCTAGTTTTCGCAGAAAACGGTTTAGTTCTCGAAAAACTTTACTTGACATTATGTAAAGCGCATGTACTCGTAAATGTAGTAATGTGAACCAATAGCCGCTAATGTAAATATTACCAAAGTGAGGAACAAGTAAAAAAAAATTACATTTTTGTAATTTTTGAAAAAAACAAAAGAATACAGCAATACGGCGTTTATGTGATCTCACAGAGTACATTTAGTCCTATCCCTTCCAAAAAGTTCAAGAAAAAATTTGGGTCGTTTTTGAGCAAATCTTGTTTTTGTAATTTTTTAAAATTGCAAATATTTTGTTCAATATTACCAGGAAACTACTAAAATTAAAAAAAATAAAACGCACATGACATTAATGAAAGAACTCACATTGGAGAACAAATTTTATTTGGAAGGAAAATCTCTATCTTTAATTTTGCAGTTGTAGGATGGCGCCGGACAAAATTCAAACTGTTGCAATTTTCGAAATTCATAGTTTATGGTGGAAATCGGACCTATGCCACCTTTATAAGTCTGTTTTACTCTATTCTTACAAAAATTAAAGAACAAATTTGGAGCCGTTTTTGAGAAAATTTGTAAATGTCCTGAGGGCTTCATGTAAAGTATTTCCAAATTTTATAGAATCTTTTTCAAAATCTAAAAGCTTCGACTCGAGCCAAATGAGCAGGGGTTTCTTCAATTTGAAACAAGTCCTACGTATGATTTAGGCGCTAGTGCTGTTCACAGACAGACAGATGGACGGACTTTTGCTTTCAATTGGTTTTCCGGTATCAAGGATCCACAAAACAGGGATTCTGGCTGCACCATATATTAGGGGATTTTTTATTAATTTAGCAACTGGTTTTATCCACTTTTCGTTGTCAGTGCCCGGCAATGATTTTTTTCTATCGAAAATCCGCCGTTTTTTTAGCGCAGCATTACATAACTTTTTCTAACTACGTATATTACTCCGTAAGTACGAATGTATACGGGAAAGTAAAAACGTATAAAATTAATGGGGTTGTTAATCCAACGCCCCAAAGCACTGCTGAGTTTGGACATAGAGTAAAGATGTATACAGAGGGCTCACTAAGCGTGTTTTTAGTTACATCCTTTGAATAGTTCCCCGTCCACCGCTAGGATGCGCCAACGTCGGGAAGTGTGAAGGGCTGTCTGGCTTTTGTTGGTGGGGTTTTCTAGAAAATATCACGCGGTGGAGGGGAGTTGTTTCCATCGCGACGGCAGGCACTGGGCTCGGGCTGCCGTCGCCCCAGCTGGCCTGCCTGGCCACTTGTTTCTCGGGAGAGCAAAATGTGGAGCCACGAACGTACACGAAGACACCCGAGCGGAGTCGAGCGAGCCCATGCGCGAGCCGAACGGACTTCCATGGCGCAAATCTTCAATTCGAAATCTGTCAGAAATTTAATGTTTCTAATTTAAGTGGTCGTTAACGCCATTAACAAAATTTGTTGCGAACTTTCGTTTTAAACGAATAATTCCAAACTATTAGTCACATTAGTTTCTTTATTTTAACTTTCTATAACTTAGTTATTTGGTAGTATAGGCTAATTATTTTAATAAGTATTTAATATTCTCAATTTATTTTCCGTCGGCTAGTTCAGGTTAGAATTATTTCGGTGCAAAGGAGTGCTGTGGTAATAAAAATGCAGCTTTTGTAAAGAAGAAACGGCAGGAGATTGTAGTCACAAATACCAGTACTGAGGAAGTAGAAACTTTTTTAGTATCAGATGTCAAGCGTTGTTCATTTTCAGCCAAAATCTCACTGGTCAAGCCATCCGCCAGTGCGAACATTCTTTCCAAGTTCACTGATGTTTTTCCTGCTGAACAGTGAAATATCCGAAGAAGAGAATTGCACTTGCATGTTACTTCACAAGTGTGTTTAGGAACATTTACTGAAACTGATACGTGTGAGTGCTGTCTGTAGATCCTCAAATGTATGCATTGAAGTAAAACAATAAATGTAATTTGCTCTTCAGTTAGTGAACAAGTGTAATAATTGTGAACAATTGTTAAATAAAATTTCAAATAGCCATCGTCTAGCCTAACATCATCTTGTAGTAGGCCACCACATGAAGTGAATAGAAAAATTGTGGGTGCTTCTTTGCAAATAGGTAGAGGACATTCAGCAATAGAGCAGTTTCAATGGTAATTGGTTTACCATGAATGAATGCTTCAACTTACAATTTTCATGTTCTCTCTGTTATTAAAAATAATGCAAAAATAAGAAGAAATTTTGAGGCTTTCATATGTAGCCATACATAAAGCTTACATAGATGTTCTAGATTCAGTCAGTGATGAAGTTATAAATTTTTTAGTATTGTATGATGGAACATGGTATAAACGAGGTACTACATGTCGTTATGTAATGGGAATTGTTATCGATATCTTGACTGGTCATTAGGCTGATTTTCATGTTTTGTCAAAATACTGTGGCACTTATGAAAAGAACAAGAGCAAATTATGAGAAAAAAAGCTGTGAATATAAAAAAATGAAAAGAAATTCATGATTTAGGTGGAGAGTGTGTTAATAATTTTAATGGATCTTCGAATGCAATGGATGTAGCTCATCATTTTAGATATACAAAAGTACTGTCAGATGGTGATGCAAAGACTTTCAATCACCATCTGAAACTAAACATCTATGGAGACAACTTTATTATTAGAAAAGAAGAATGTATAAAACATGTGATGTAAAGATTTAAAACAGGCTTACAAAAATATTCCAAGAATAGAAAGTGAAGGGTGTCTTTTCTAATAATAAAGTTGTCTCCATAGATGTTTAGTTTCAGATGGTGATTGAAAGTCTTTGCATCATCTTCCGACAGTATTGTTGTATATCTAAAATGATGAGACAGGACCCTCTTCCACAATACCTCACTTGCAGCTACATCCATTGCATTTGAAGATCCATTAAAAATTACTAATTATGAATTTCTTTCCATTTTTTATATTCACAGCTTTTCGTCTCATAATTTGCTCTTGTTCTTTTCACAAGTGCCACAGTATTTTGACAAAACATGAAAATCAGCCACAAGACCAGTCAAGATATCCATTTCATAACGAGTCAACAATTCCCATTTCATAACGAGATGTAGTGCCTCGTTTATGCCATGTTCCATCATACAATACTAATAAATTTATAACTTCATCACTTACTGAATCTAGAACATCTATGTAAGTTTCATGTATGGCTGCATATGAAAACCTCAAAATTTCCTCTTATTTTTGCATTATTTTTAATAACAGAGAAAACATGAGAATTGTAAATTGAAACATTAATTCATGGTAAACCAATTACCATTGAAACTGCTCTATTGCTGAATGGCCCCTACCTATTTGCAAAGAAGCATCCACAATTTTCCTATTCACTTCATGTGGTGGCCTACTACAAGATGATGTTACAGGTACACGATGGCTATTTGAAATTTTATTTAACAATTGTTCACAATTATTACACTTGTTCACTAACTGAAAAGCAAATTACATTGATTGTTGTACTTCAGTGCATACATTTGAGGATCAACAGACAGCACTCACATATATCCTTTCAGTAAATGTTCCCAAACACACTTGTGAAGTAACATGTAAGTGCAATTCTCTTCGGATATTTCACTGTTCAGCAGGAAAAACATCAGTGAACTTGGAAAGAATGTTCGCACTGGCTGATGGCTTGACCGGTGAGATTTTGGCAGAAAATGAACAATGCTTGACATCTGATACTAAAAAAGTTTCTACTTCCTCAGCACTGGCATTTGTGACTGCACTCTCCTGCAGTTTCTTCTTTACAAAAGCTGCATTTTTATTACCACTGCACTCTTCTGCACCGAAATAATTCTAACCTGAACTAGCCGACGGAAAATAAATTGAGAATATTAAAAACCACCTACCAAATAACTACGTTATAGAAAAGTTAAAATAAACCAATGTGAATAATAGTTTGGAATTCTTCGTTTAAAACGAAAGTTCGCAACAAATTTTGTTAATGGCGTTAACGACCACTTAACATTAGAAACATTAAATTTCTGACAGATTTCGAATTAAAGATTTGCGCCATGGAAGTCCGTCGGCTCGCGCATGGACTCGCTCGACTCCGCTCGGGTGTCTTCGTGGACATTCGTGGCTCCTCACTTTGCTCTCCCGAGACACACGTTAATCACGCGTTGTCGCCAAGTTGCGCGCCTCTAGCTGTTATCGCAACTCGTAACAATGACATGTACTTAATTCCCAGGAATTCGCGAGCGCTAAGCAGAATTTCATTGTAGCCTCCGCATTGTCGATAAGTTAAAGTGTGAGGAAGCAAAAATTGAATTAATATTGGCATTTCCAGTAACAAATTATATTTAAATCATTTTTATTTTCCTTATACATACGTATATACGTAGTATATTTTAATTTTCCGGTATACGGAGTATTGTAAGGAGTGGCCGACATTTTTGTTTTAATTTTTGCAAAACCAGGCATTTTAACGAACATGAGGCATGCACCATTCTCTTAACCCTTCATTGCACCGCTTTGCAGATATGCAAAGCCACTTTTGGAAGTGATTTACGGTTATATTTCTGTATTATAATCTTTTGTGTGCACTATGACGTATTCGGAAAGGGTTTATTTACCATTAGATTCATTGGGTACTCGACAATTTGAGCATAAGTAGTCTTTTTGAAATTTTTTTTCTCGGTGAGTAGTTGTTCACTCCGGGAGTGCTTGCCGCCCAACTTTGATTTTTTACTTTCCCGTATACGTACGTATACACGGAGTGATATACGTAGTATAGGGAAAGTTATGTAATGCTGCGCGAAAAAATGGCCAATTTTCGGCGGAAAAAAATTAATTGCCGGGCCGTGAAAACGAATAAGTGGATAAAACCAGTTGCTAAATTAAGAAAAAAAATCCTCTATCTCGTGGTGTGGTCAAAATCCATGATTTGTTGCTTCTTTATACTTAAAAATCGATTGACGGCATTCCGTCCGTCTGTCCGTCTGTGGTCAACGCTAGCGCCTAAACCGTTCGGTCGATTTTCTTCAAAATTGATATTCCCCAGTCGATCTGATTCTAGTCGAAGCTTTGTGATTTTGAAAAAGATTGTTTAAAATTTGGGGGTACTTTATATGAAGCCCCCGGGGATTTTCAACATTTTCTCAAAAACGGCTCCAAATTTTTTCTTTAAATTTCTTGTATGAATAGAGGAAAATACACTTTTTAACATGGCATAGGTCCGATTTTCACGTACAGTTCTGAATTTTCGAAAATTGTGAAAGTTTGAATTTTTTTTCGGCGTCTTTCCCCAACTACAAAATTGAAGATAGAGATTTTTTCTTCAAATAAAATTTGTTCTGCATATTGAGTTCTTTAATAAAGGTCATGTAAATGTTTTTCACAATTTTGGTAGTTTTCGTGCAATATTGCGTGCAATATGTGCAATTTTAAAAAATTACAAAAACAAAATTTTCTCAAAAACGGCTCCAAATGTTTTCTTTAAACTTTTAGTGGGGATAGTGGTAAATGTACTCTATCAATGACATAAAAGCCATTTTGGTCTATCGGTTGGTTTTTTCAAAAATTACAAAAATGTAAATTTTTTACTTGTCTCTCACGTCGTTAATATTTACATTATCGGCGATTTTTTTACATTATTATATTTACGAGTATATATGCTTTAAATAATGTCAAGTAAAGTTTCTCGAAAACACTACCGTTTTCTGTGAAAAGTAGCTCAAATTTCGGCATTTTCAGAAATGCTCAAACGTCATTTTCTCGTATATGGCTGCAATTTTTTTCTTGAAACTTTTGTAACGGATAGTGCTAATTACACTCATTAGTATAGCGTGAAGTTTATTTTGAGTTTTTCTGTTTTTTTTCAAAAATTATATAAATGTAAATTTTTTGAAAGATCTCTCACATCTTTAATATGCACATTATCCGCAATTTGTAAAGATGATTATATTTGTGAGTGTAAGTGCTTCAAATAACTTCAAATAAAGTATTTTGAAAACAAAAATTTTCTGTCAAAATGAGCTTCAAATTTCGCATTTTTAGTAGTGCTAAAACGCCATTTTCTCTTAAACGGCACATAATTTTTAAAAGAAAATTGCCATTTACGGCTAGGTTTTTGTGTTCTTTAATATTCTAAAATTAATGTTTCTGTTCTACCAATAGGAAACCGAAAAATTAAGAAAATGACAAAAAAATGTACTTTTGGCGATGATAGATGGTAGCTGGCAAGAAAGAGTATGTGGCAATTCCGAATAGCTAGCGAAGACCCAGGAAAATAGAAAACTAATACGGGAAAGTCTGTGCCATTCTGTAGCACCACTAGTTTTTGTGGTTGTTAATTACTTTAATTGAATGTGGTTTTTTGTGGTTTAAAAGTAAAGTTTTTTGTAAGAATTGAATTATTTGGAATCTAGTTTCTGTTTATAGTTGTAACGTTAAAGAGGGATTTTTGGACTTTGCATATCTGCAAAAGTGCACGTAAATTTGCATTGAGCCTCCAGTGGTCGCGGTGTTGTACTGAGAACACTCAATGAGATTGTTGCTCTTGGCCAACCTTTCGAGAAGATATCTTTCGTGAGATCATTCTATTCTTGTCTTATCTCTTTCACTGAAATCTGGAAGCCTGGCCGCTTCGTTGTTGCCGACAATGTACGTTTTTGCCAGATGATAAGTAAATATTGTAAGGAGTACAAAGCTTTTGTGCCGAGTATAAAGCGCGAGAAGTTGTATTATTATATTGTGCCGCGACATCAGGAGTGTTTTTGGAGATTACGTATTGTGTTCGAATTTACTTGATTTTTACTAATTTTCATGATGTAAAAAATGTAATCATGAAAAATAGTAAAAATCAAATAAATTATATGTCTATGTATATATATATATATATATATATATATATATATATATATATATATACAGGGTGAGTCACGTAACTTTAGCACCTCCTGTAACTTTTGAACGGTTGAAAATATTGCAATGCAGTTTTCACGGAAGTGAATGAGGGAATGGGGCTAATTGATATGTGTATTGATTTCTCTTTTATCACTTGTATTTTACGAGATATTTGAGGTAACATTGTTTTTTCAAATAGGACTATACATATTTTTTCAGTCTATCATGACAAGTGTAAAAAGACGAATCCAAAGATATAAATATTGTGATATGTTAGATAAGCGTTTTTTTGAGCAATTGTGATTTTTTTGCGACTAGTGTTTAACGGATATTATCATTGTAACTGTCAGCCCCACAAGGTCACGCAGCGCTCCTCCCAGCAAACGCGGGGTCGGGAAAGGGAAGGGATTTTAGTACTTGAGGATACGAAAAATATTCACAAAACTGTTGCATTTTTTCCTGAACTCTCCTTTCCATCCTGATCCATTTTGTGTTTCTTAGGGATTGAAAATACGGATTTGTCTTAAGTAGTATTTATTGAAATAAGATTATTTCTATCCCTAAGTTATTATTATATTCTTATTAACATTGAAATTGTTTGCTCAAAATATGCAATATTTTTTGTACAGTTTTAATTATTTATTCTTACTGTGCTTTGTTTCAAGATATATTTACCCATTAATACGTATCTTATGAAACCCCATTAAATGGAGTTGAAGTTATAAACAATTTTAATACGATACAAACTAATGACAAATCCTTATTTTCCATCCTTTAATTCCTTCAATCAAAGAAAGTCGAAAATCTGAAAATGCGGAAGGATGGAAAGCACAGTTCAGGAAAAAACTGCAATGGTTTTGTGAATATTTGGAATATGTTTCGTTTCTTCAAATCTCCCTTCCCTTGCTCGGGCGCGCGTTGCTGGTGGAGCGCTGGGTGACCTTGTGTGGTAGACTATTCAAAATGTCCGTTAAACCCCAATCGCAAAAATCAAAATTAATCAAAAAAATGCTGATCTAACATATGACAATATGTACATCATTGGATTCGTGTTTTTACGCTCGTCATGATGGACTGAAAAAATATGTATAGTTCCATTTGAAAAAACAAAGTTACCTAAAAAATCTCGTAAAATACAAGTGATAAAATAGAAATTAATGCACGTGTCTATTAGCCCCTTTCCCTCATGTACTTCCATGAAAACTGCATTGCAATAACTTCAACCGTTCAAAAGTTACAGGAGGTGCTAAAGTTACGTGACTCACCCTGTATATATATATATCTTGTAATGATTTCATTATTCTTAGGAATACTCCAAAACAATGGTGGACAAAAGAATAAATATTTAGGATCTATAGTCTATGAAGTAAACAACGTGTATTAGAAATCGATGAACAAGACAAAAGAACAGCGCGCCGCGGAAGGTGTATTTTGATCATTCTGGGGAATTTTAAGGGGTTCAACAAATTCGGAAAGGAATTTTGACTAACCAGTTAGTTGAAGAATAATTAAATGAACGCTGTATTTTTTGTTTGAACGAGATCGGACGACGGGTTCTCTTAAAATTGTAATTTGAAAATTTAGAGGAAAAGCCCAGTCGAACATGTCAAATGGCATAACTTGAATTATCGAGATTTTGCGAAGAAATGCTGAT
This sequence comes from Acheta domesticus, assembly GCA_031308135.1. NCBI lineage: Eukaryota > Metazoa > Arthropoda > Insecta > Orthoptera > Gryllidae > Acheta > Acheta domesticus. The sequence continues at coordinate 138,486,355 of JAHLJT010009419.1, read as the reverse complement.
TAAACAATGAGAGGCGGCGGGAATCGTCGTAATATGAATTAAGCAAAATTTATAAATGGTTTAGAGAGTTATAAAAACATTGAACGTTCTAAATAAATAAATATTACAAACTAACAATACCAGAAAACAAGCGACGAATTACTGCTGGGGAATGTCGACAGAAAAATTAGCATTTTCGACGTGAAATAAATAGAAAACAACCGTTTTGACAAGAAAACCTTAACATTGGGGAAAAGCTGAAACGAATAAACACGAACACAAGTTAAAACGGGAAATATTGAACATTTTAAAAAAATTTGTGGAAACAACAATGAAAAAAAGCGAAATGGATTTCGCCGGCATTTTTCATAATCCGAGTTAACATGTTAAATCGACATGATTTTGACTGCACTTCGGTCTAGTCAGCGGTTGAGAGGACATGGTTTCCACGTTTACCGTATTCGTGATTTTTAAACTTTTTCGGACTTAGACATTTTTGGGCGGCGGATAGAAAGTAAATAATGAACATATAACTGTGCAGACATTGTCAATGCAGTAACACTTTGAAGAGAGAAGAAGTACTATTTTCTGTAGTGAATTTGTGGCGCAAGGTGGTTGGACAATTTTTGGAATTCCTGGGGAGAAATATTTGAAGAGAACCGGCCCGTGCACGAGTGGAGCGTGCGTGGACATTCGATGCGTGCGAGTGGGCGCGCATAGGACCATCGAACCGGCAACGGCGCTGTTTCCGACGAGGCAGAAAAAGGGAAGTGATGCATTCGCGAAATAATAAAAAAAAATCAGATCTGAACTTGCGCATATTAAAGACGTAAATAAACATTCATGAGACTCTTGAAATTTTACGAAATTTTTTAAGCGGAATTAGTGTAATACAATAATTTGTAAGCTAGGATTTAGTAATTGTTAGTTTTCATTTTCATTGTTGCCTTGGAAGTACGTACGTACATAGTTTTGGTAATAATATTGAGTTGTCTTAAAGAAAGGAATTTCTAAATATCAGTAAACTGCTAAACGACTAATTAATGGCCATTTGAATTGTAATTCATGTAATTGGGCAATGTCATTTTAAAGAAACCCATAACAATATTGCCAAGCGGACGTAAATGTTCACGCGCCGTGCATTGTTGACGGAAGAAATAGAAAAAGGAATTAAAATTCTTGCTTTCTTGTTTGAAAATATATGTTTTTATTTCAGTATTTAGTAGCCCTGTGCACGCTGCTTTGTTAAACGTTGTTTACAGGTAATTCCCGTACGGGGCCGTCCACGACCTACGACCCAAATAAATTTTATGCAACACCATTTAATAATAATATTGATAAATTGAACAGTGGTAAGAGAGGTATAGTTGCATTGGCTTCAGAGTAAAGAGCAATTAGGAGAAAGGGGAAATAAATAAACAAGGGAAGTAGAGGGTAGACCCGTTGCAATATATATATATATATAACAAATGATTGAATAGATAAAATATAATATGATAAAGAATAAAATACTATGGGCTATTATTATAAACTTTTATGCAAGCACTTTGTTATACGTGTCATATTCACTATTCCACAATATTGCTGCATGCAAAGGCAACATGTATAACTTAACGCGCATCTTTGCATATATGAAACACAGATGTAAATTAGAATTTTTTATCTATTTTTTCCAATATCTCCACAATCCAAATTATTCCCCAAAAAAGTTTGACCTTAAATGAACTCTTAAACTAATTTTTATAAATATTAGAAACCACATCCCACTATTTCTTTGACGCAAGAGCAATGACCGTGTATTCCAACTTCCAAAGAGCACAGCAGGTACAGGGATTAGGCTTCATACTTCCACGCCAGATGTGCGAAACATTCCTCTTTCGAGCGGGATGGTCAGCGCTGCCCTGATGACAACCCGAAAGTTCCGTCCCGCAGTATAGTTTGCGAATGCTTACGGACGACATACAAGCGAGGTTTCTCCAAGGAGTTTAAGTCGAACGCTATATTAAGAGATTGGCATACGTCTCCTGTTGGTTGCAAACTCTGGTTTTTCGAAAATTGAAAAAAATCAAACTTATTTCGGAGTCTTCCTACAGCTACAATTGTGAAGATACAATTTTTTTTCTTAATGAAATATGTTCATAAAAACAGATCTTTAAATAACGTCATGTTCAAATTTTCGAAACATGAGTATTTTTTGCGATATTCTGTGTCAAACATGTGCAATTTTTATTTCCTTTAAACCATTTTTTCTTAGACACCTCACAACAAATTTTGATTAAATTGGGAACTTAGATAGCATAAAGGTAGCTTAATATATTTTTTAATTATTGATGTCCCTGTTGGTGAGAAGTAAAACGGAAATTATGTTAATTTAATATATATTACGATCATTTATATTCAGTCCCTGTTTAATAAATTAATTTAACATAGATTACGATAATTTATATTCAGTCCCTGATTAATAAATGCTTGAGCAACGCAGGACACTTCACCACTATATGATAAATAATATAGTTTTTAAAAAAGCGTTGCAATGAATGGATAAGAGAAGTGCTCGCATGATTATAATAATTATGGTCGCAGGATCACGTCATTGTTGGGGTGCAGTTAATTGGTAGAGAGAAGGCGGAAGGTCCCGCGTGCTTACGCTTAGGGCAACAGCCCACCATGTGCTCCCTAAATGTAAATGCCGTAGAAAGATCTTGTGGCAGTAATAGTTTCAATAATTTGAAAATACCGCCAGTGAATGGTGGAGGGTTGAAATCGGTGGCGGGGGCAAAGTGGCGACCTGTGCGCACTCTACTCGGTTACCACATTTTACGGAACTAAGATGCGACGGTGGTGCCATCTCTGAATGAGTTACCTTCCAAGCATAACCTCTCCGCTGCTGGCAGTGAGCTGTCTATACATCCTTAGTCTATGGTATTCCAGTCCTCGGCGAAAGGCCATTTCATCGAAACTGATGACACAAACTTTTTGAGGTTCATTCATACTTTCGGCCTTTGTTTTCAAAATGTTAGTTACATCTTCATTTATCCCAGTCTCAAAGTCTAATTGTGAAGAAATCCAGCGTTTAACCGTTGATACTCCAGGCAGAACTAAATGTTTGCGAAGAAATCTATACGCTGCTGGAGATTTTAAAAAAAGAGAGATTGAAAAATCTTTTTCTTTCTTTTTCCATGCAGTTCGTGGTTGGTGGAGAAGTTGCATTTCAACTACAGATTTTCCATAGCCACTTTTAAATTTACATTTTGAAGAAGACTCATTATAGTAACGAACGGCCAGTCATATTCACTGCAAATATATTCCAATTAATGGCTACAGGTAAACGGGAAAATGTTAAGACGTTTTTTTTCTTATGAAGAAACGCTACTTGCGATGAAAACAATTTCGCTGTTGCAAAGACCCCAATTGAATGAGAATGCAGTTCAGCTTATTTGGCTTCAGAATTATTTGTCAAACGGGAAAATAAAACAGAATTAATAGGGAATTTTTGCACGATTTACCGTACAACACTCGACTGCAATCCTATCTTCGGCGCAGCCAAAACTCAGACGGCGCGTATGCAGAAGATTAATACTGTTGTCGATTGCTGTAACGCCTCGCTGTGCAAAAACTCCCTAATAAATGCTTGGTCAGCGATCTGCACTGGAACTCGCACACAATCTGAACACACTAGAACACTGGACGAGAGCAGCAGTTTTTGTAGATCCAATCAGCGAAGCATGGACATGAAGTTATGTGCCGGGAATTCCTGAAATGCAATATAAGTTTAAATGGGAGAAAATCAATCATTGTTACTTAAAATACAAATAGAAAAAGCTTATTTTAATTCATTTGTGCTAGATGCTAACTTGTTAAATATTAAAAACTTAATCTGAAACACTAAAGTATACGTTTAAATTTCCGACACGCGCACCATTGGCAGATCTATTAAAGTGCCCTAGCCACCATATCTGAATGAGATAAGCGTAGTAAGAGAATTTTAACTACTATTTAATAACTAATTAACTACCGCATAACCAATTTTAACTTCTCGCCTCACCTCGAAAGAAGAGAAAATATTGTAATCGTGCGCCGGAAAACGGCGATTTTTCGGGCGAAAAATTCTTATTACGGGACCCTGGTAGGAAAAGTGGATAAATAGTGTTCCAATACGTATAGCATTACTTCCATTACGTTGTGTTGTATTAATATATGTATTGTAGATCTTTGATACCGAAAAATCGATCGATGGCAAAATGTCCTTCCATGTGTTCCTCCTTCCGTCACTCAGTGTGTCCGTCCGTGATCAATTCTAGCGCCTAAACAATTCACGTTAGTATTGTTAAACGTTTGTATTCCCCGATCGATTGAAAGCAACTGGTGACCCTTCAGGTTTGAAAATGATATATTGATTTTTTTGGGGGGGTTCTTTACATGAAGCCTCAATTACATTTTCAAAGTTTCCTCAAAAATGGCTCCATTTTTACTTTCCCGTATACGTACGTATATACGGAGTAATATACATAGTACAGGGAAAGTATAGGAAAGTCGATATGGTTCTAGTCCAAGCTTTGAAATTTTGAAAAATTTTCTTCAAAATTTTGGGATACTTTACATGAAGCCCTCCGGACATTTTCAAAATTTTCTCAAAAAACGGCTCCAAATTATTTGTTTAAATTTCTTGTAAGAATATAGTAAAAAATTATTAAGGTGACATAGATCCGATTTTCACGGATAACTGAATTTTCAAAACAAAAGTGAAATTTTGAAGTTTTGATTCATTGTGAAAGTTTGATTTTTTTGTCTTTCTCCAATTATAAAATTGAAGATGGAAATTTTTCCTTCAAATGAAATTTGTTCTCCAAAATTAGTTCTTCGTTTAAAGTCATGTACATTGTTTTGAAAGTTGTAGTAGTTTTCGCGCAATATTGCGTGCGATATGGCCAATTTAAAAAAAATACAAAAACAAGATTTTATTAAAAAAGGCTCCAAATTTTTTCTTTAAACATTTGGTAGGGATAGTGCAAAATGTACTCTATGAAATGACATAAACGCCATATTGCTCTATTCTTTTGTTTTTCCAAAAATTGCGGGATAAGGGAATACTTATTTGTAAAAATTGTTACATATATATCGTTGTGCACATGATCAAATTATTATTGGACACGATGTGAAGGCACCAATTACATGTTTAGAAAACTAAAAGATGAATGCAGTTAATGGGGTTTGACAATAAATTTTTAATGAATAATGAAAAATTTACTACAGATTAAATATTCGATGATAGAAGAGGAATTATTAAGGAATGTGAGGAATTCCATTAAATAGGAATGAAAATGAGCAAAGCTGGCAATGAAGAAGAAACTGTTATACACAAAATTAATGAGGGTAGAATAATTTCTTCTATGTTACATAGAATTTTATGGGACAAAAATAATTCTAATGAAAATAGCATTTTCATACACAAAATAATAGTAGAAAGTAGCAGAAACTTGCAAATCAACTGAAAATTTAAGAAATAAATTACTAGCAATGGAAATTATATTTTTAAGTGTTGCTCAATTAACTATCAAGGACAAAATTCGAAACGTAAATAGAAATGAGAAAAATGGGTAAAACGAATTCCAATTAAGAATTTATTAAAGACCAACAAATAACCTGGTATGGTCATGTTAAAAGAAAGAAATAAAAAGATATCTAAAAAAGTTTTTGAGTGGTTTCCAAATCGTCGAGAAAAGATGTACATCTTTCCTCAATGTCCAAATGGTAGAGAAAAGCGAGGGAGACCAAAAAATACATGGAATAAAGAAATGATCCAAATTTTAAAAGGAAAAAATTACAAGAGAAATAATGAAAATATACAGAGTGTCCGGGGAGGAAACGTTGAAATTTCGAAAATAATCTCTCAAGACAATTCTAAGCATATTTTGTCCAATAAATTACTTGGATATTCTGAATGGTTGAGCCGCAATAAGCACTCAAAAATTGGTTTGAAAAATTGATTTCTAGGCGCAAATTTGCATTAGAGCCAGTCCACGTCAAATCGCACAAAAAAGACCAAAATTTGACCTTCATATTTTTATTTATTTTATATTTTTTTCTATTTGTTATATGGATCAAATAAGTGAACACGTGTATTTTTATTTTTTTTTCTAACTTTATTATTTTCGGAAATATTTTATAATGAAATTTGCTAAAAATGAAGCGCATCACTAACTTCAAAATATCACACATTTGAATACACCAATTATAAAAATTCCGTCCAAATTCCATTCGAAACTTAAAAACATGTTTAGTTTTTTAGATTTTGCAAAATATTTAATTTTTTGAATTTTCAATTTTTTAAAAAAAACTGAAATTTTGAAAATTGCATATTTTTGTAAACTCGATGAGCTAAAATTTTTTAATGTATTTATAAACGCACTAAAGCATTGATAATAAGTCCAGAAAAAATAAAAGTGGAATCTCAGTAACTTTAAAAGATATTAATATTTTACGAACCAGTGTGTAATACATTGCTGCAATAGACACGTTTTTTGCGTTACTGGTCGTCGGTTTCTTTGGATGAAGCAGTAATTTAAGTACTTCTTGAGGTGGTGAAACGTCATGATTGAATTTATAAATAATAATATTTATGTCTATTAATATACAAATAAATAATATTTATATATTTACAAATAATTTATAAATTTATAAATAATTAAATGACAAATTATTGATTCAGGTTTTGACTGACATTTTGAAATTTTCTGGTCCCTCACAACTCACTTTAAATACAAGTACTCGCATACCATAGAATTCCTGAACTTTCGTCACAATGCACAGTTTTAATGCCCTACCGAATTTACTTCAGTTCTGGACAAAATTCTATTTTCTTCAGCCAACGTTTTAGACACTTTTATCATGCGTTCGGTTGCTGCAAAAAGTCGTTTAATTTTATTGTATGTCCAACTTTCAAAAATCGTCAAAATTTAAATTTTCAACATCATGTCATCTGTTGAGTGAAAGTAATCGATAAGCTACTAAATAGTATCTTTGATTTTTCGATGGACGTCGAAGGATCTTCAATGTGAAAAAAATTATCTCTGTTGGCACTTTGTACTTTCTAAAATTTCTCATGGGGATGTCATTTTGTTCCAATTTTCTTTTCGTGGCGGGGGTTTCTCCTATTGCAATTAAACTCATGTTTATCTTCTCTTTATTCATTTCGCAGACACTTGACGAACTATCTGAAGAGCTTAAATTGTCACTTCCATGATTTCCACTTTTTTCACTGGACGTTCCACTATTTACGCCTGCCACGGAAGCCACTGATCTCGATGCTATCTTCATTAAGAAAAGGCCGTTTTGGAAACCAATTCCCTTTCTTCCGAAATGAATCACAAATTCGCCAACCTAATGACTCCTGTACATTCTCCAGCAAATCGTGGTTTATGCGTCTTAGACATTTCCTTTTTTAAAAATCATGATCAGAAAGTTTAAATGGATTGAAACATCTATCTCATACGCTGATCGCCACTCCTGTTGCATAGTGTACACACGATTCACAGAACAATACTAGCACTCTTGTCTTGATAAGTATTGCGTATTGCGACTAATGTTGAGAAAATTTTACCATGTCCCTTGACAAGTGGTCGATTGTACTTCACGAGCAAGGTCAGGAGGGCACCCCGTTCCTAGGTCGCAAAGGGACTCGCAGTAAAATTCGAGGACATTTCTGACACGAGGAAAAGCATTCGTTTTGCTGTCACCCATCCCTTCTGGGGAAAGAGTAAACATAGATTAACTAATGTTTCTTGAAACCCAAATCAGGCAGAGGGCCATTCTTTTTATTGTTCGTCGGCATTAGTATCCAAGACTGAACACAATTCGTTAGTGCAGGGGCAGGAACCACGCGCCCGAAAACCATAATTACAATTGCTTTTTATCTATACGTGTTGAGTGCCCACTTTTTTCTTGTTTTGTTTTGTAGAAAATTGAACAAGAAATATGCCTATTTTTTCAAATTTTAATCTGAGAGAGTTCAGAAAGAAATTTTCATTTTTAAAAATTAATTACAATTTTTTAATGAAATATTTATTTTTTGAGAAAGTAATTTACAGATGAATAGAATACACATATCAAAAAAGTAAACGAAACAAACCAGTAATTTTTATGTTAAGTTCATTCAGAGCGTCAATTAGTCATATTTTGCAAAGTACGCGTAAATTTAAAAATTTAATATAGGCAAAACTACACAAATAAACAATTTTCAGGTAAATAAAAAATGTCCAGAATGAATGCCATATATTCGTGACATTTATATTTTTTAAATATTCGTGTCAATTCGAGTGAGATTTGGAATTTTGAGTGGAATGGCTCGTATTTCAATTCGTTTCGCTCTCACCCATAAGAACATTGATGACCCACAAGTCACCCACGATGTTACCCACAAAAATATGTATGACACAATGCCATACATTCTGGGGGCAGAGTGAACATCTGAAATACTAATAACTCTTGAAACCCTAATCAGGCAAACGGTCATTATTTTTTTAGTTCTTCAGCACTTGCATCAAAAACTGGCCGAACACCATTCGTTAGTGCATGGGTAGGCAGAGCGCGCCCTCATACTTACAATTGATTTTCTTAGAACTGTATGTGTAGAGAGCTCACTTTTTTTTCTTAATGTATTTTATAGAAAATTAAACAAGGAACACGCCTATATTTTTTTCAAATTTTTATCTCATCGAGTTTATATAGAAATTTTACTTTTTTTGAAAATAATACATTTTTTAAAATGAAAAAAATATTTTTTGAAAAATGTATTTACTGAGGAATAGAATGCATATTTCAAAGTATTAAATGACACATACCAGAATTTTTTATATTTAGTACATTCGGAGAGATAATTGATCTTATTTTGTGAAGTACCTGTAAATTCCAAAATTTAATATAGCCGTAACTACACAAATAATCAATTTTCAGGCAAATACAAAAATACGTGCATCTTTTTTTGATGTTCAGACTTAGAAAAAAAATATAGTACATTTAAAAAAATGTGTCAACTCTTGTGCGATTTGACGTGGAATGGCTCATTATAGAAGCATAGAAACACTCCAGAAACATAGAAGTTGTTTATTATTTACAAAAAAATGAATATATTTGTTCAGAAAGAAGAATTAAGCAAGAAATAAAAAAGCACCCAATTTACACAATTCGACTGCTCTCTTATTTCTCACTTAATTTTTCTGTCTGAGCAAATATATTCATTTCTTTTGTAAATAATAAACAATTTACATATTTCTGGAGTGTTTCTATGCTTCCGTAATACAAATTTTTCCTTGAAATCATTTTTTCAAACCACATTTTGAGTGCTCATTTCGGCCCAACCATTCGGAATATCCACGTAGTTTATTAGACAAAATATGCTTAGAATTGTCTTACGAGCTTATTTTCGAAGTTTGGACGTTTCCTCCCCGTACACCCGGTATAGATAAGTGGAAAAAGAACACAAAAGTTCCTTACACAGATGTCGAGTTTATACTTTTTTAACATAACGAGTGGTTGATGTATTTGAAAAAGCGCTGGATGCAGGAAAATGTATTTTATACACAATAACCTGTGAATAAATAAATAAACTGAACCGTGGTCATTTGAACCAGCCCGTGCGTCCTGTGCCCAGGAAGTTGCCTAGGTTGCAAGCGACGCTCTCTCGTTACTTCGGCACATTGTGTCACATATCACACTTCTGAGAAAAAATAATTTCTTTGAATGATAAACCTCTTTTATACAGTTCCTTTATTTGTACTGATTCTACTTGTATTTATTTCCTCTTGTTGATAATTATTATTCGAAGAATGGAATTATTTTGAAATATTTGCAGCATTTTTCATTAATATGCATTTATACATTTTAATTAACTGTGAGAATTCAGCTAAGATTAAAATACTGGAGGCAGGCCCTTTAAGTTACTACAATAGATGTAACAGTGTTTGGAGTCGGCGCCGTGCCCGAGATCGCTAAGAAAGTAGTGCCGGAGTGATCTCGTACCGAGGAGTCGCGAGTTCGAGTCCCACCTCGAGCATAGCTGTATGTGTTAGTCCCTTCACCCCCTATCATCACCATATCGTTTCATCCTCATACCATAACGTGAAATCCAATAATGGTCGCTAATGACCTAGTTGATGCGACCTGAAATTATATAAGAAAAGTTTGGAGATCACCACTTCGAAAAATGTGTGCCTTTGGTACGATTCTCTTTAGAGTGACCATATTCTTTCCGTCATTTCCTGATATATTCATAGAGGGTTGACACCTTTCAGAAATTTTGTTAGTCTCGCTGTTGACCCTGGGTAAAAGATATATACGTTTTGAAAAGAAATTGAATTAACAAATCCACGGTATTTTATATAAAACTGGGTTTCCTGATCATCGAAAAAATTAGATTGAATTTTTGTGACAAAATATTGAATTTTTACATAAAAAGTACTTTTGGCGGCACGTAAAATTTTCCCGACCGCCGACTTCGGATCAATATTGACAATAATGCTAGATGTAAACCGGCCGGGAGGCAAAGAAAATCCACTATTACCAGTCTTCCATAACAAATCGATTTGTATGAAATTCCGCATGTACAATTGAAGTAAATGCTTAAGTACAAAACAATCATGTCAATTACAACTAGAGGTGCACAAATTTCTCTCATTATTGAAAATAGTCTCATAATAATGAAATATATAATTAGTTTTAGTATAACAACTAATTTTTAACTTGAAAAAGGCCAAATCAACCAATTTCAATGAAGTGACTGTGGTGATGTTTGTATTAACATAAGAAATTATCACATTTTATACAAGCATATTTTGGGCGACAATTTTTTTCCTTGTAGCAGACTGACACATTTTTCTTTTTGTACTGTGTGGTTCCATAGGATTGTATTTTCATTTTTTCTTTTCTGGATTTAGTTCGCATTTGTTGAATTTCTCCTGGGAGACTATTAATTGTGGATCTTTGCAATTGTTTGAGTAACAAACCATGGAGTCATCAGTATTTTGGAGATCACCATATTCGCTCATATTGAGAACTATATACGTCGTGCAGAGAGAATATCCCGTTCACACACGAACACAAGAATCATGCCCGAAAGATCTGGCGTGAGAGGAATGCAACGCAACGGCACCGAGAAATTCTGCGAACAGTATGTGACGCATTTTGGCGCGTGGGGTCTGGCAATCCCACGCGTCGCGCGCGGTCAGAAAGACGAGCTACGTGACCTATCGTCATCCGGCTTATCTTGGGGTAACCTCACCGCCGGATGCAGAATCGTTCAACATTGGATGTCACCAGAACTCATAATCTTACACCTAGGACTCAGCGAGATATTGAGTTCTTAAAATGCAATGGGTCTACTAGACCCATGCACGCCTAACGTAGGGTTAATAAAAGAAATGCATTTGTTAGTTCTACGTTTAAAAAATTAAAGAAAATGAAAGAAAAAATTGGAGCCATTTCTGAGAAGATAATTGCTTGAAATTTCAAAATTGCCTATGTTTCACGCAAAATTACACAAAAAATACTCATGTTTTCGAAAGATTGAACGTTACCTCATTTGAAGATATGTTTCCGATGAACACGTTTCAATAAGAAAATACAAATTGCCAAATCAATATTTTTAGGCATCTTCCTACAACTACAATTGTAGTTGTAGGAAGATGCCTAAAAATATTGATTTGGCAATTTTCGAAAATTTAGGATTTTTAAAGAAAATTAAGATCTTCACCACTAGACCTTGACCAAAACATTTGACGGCATTTTTTAGAAAAAAAAAATTCCAGGGGCTTTAGGTAAAATACCCTCAAAATTGAAATGTATAATATAAAACATTACAATAAAAATATCCATATTTTATATGGATTTTATATGTGTTGTGAGTAGGAGTTTCGTTCGTATTTATGAACGGTGATTTTGCTCCCTGCATTGTAACATGTCATTCAACTTGAATTATTTGATCAAAAAATCTGTTTATTATTAATATTATTATTATTTTAAATGTATATATCTAATATTGTACTATCGTTTTGTTATTTTATGTGTAATTTTTATGTATTACAGTTTATACCGGATGATGGGGCCACAATGTGCTCCGAAACATAAATAAAGTTATGTGATTGCTAATCTGCTAATATAATAATTTAAATGTCAAAAATATTGAGGTGTAACAAAGGAAAAATAACAATTAACATATAAGTTTCAAATGCAAGGGGCCACGACAACAGCTACTAGATCCATTTGGGACATCAACGTTGTTGAAAATCTTGCTTACGGTTTATCGTTGTTCACAGACAGACGGACGGACGTGAGGACAGTTTTGCCGTCAATCGATTTTACTGTCTCAAGGACCCACAATACATTAATTCTGATTACACAACATGTTAGAGAAATTAATTTACTATTTATAGGGACAAGATTTATCCACTTTTTCATTACCAGGGACCGACAATAAGAATTTCTGTCGAAAATTTCCCGTTTTTCTCCCCCGCAGCATTACAATACTTTCTTTATACTGCGTAAGCAGTAGCGAGAAAGTGAAAATAGTTCAAATATATATATTTTTTAGACAGTCACTAGTAAAAGCGTTTCTTCCACGGCGTGCCAAAAGTTCGATTTAGCGCTAAAAGTTGGCCTTAATTTAAATAATAAATAATTCGGCGTCTCATTACAAACTCAGTCGTTTTTTTAAATATTAGTGAGCGAAATAAATATTTTCTTCTTAGAAATGATAAGTACTTACCAGAATGAAGAATCCATTTTTCACACAGAGCTGGATTCGTTGTTGGAAATTTATGAAAACTTATTCCTGGATGTTTTCGATAACTGTTGTCACAATCGGCATACGAACATTTTCTTCCACAAGGCATAGTGAGCTTACTTCTCTGGTCGAAAATTAATATAGCGTATTTTTCGTTCGACTTAAACTCCTTGGAGAAACCTCGCTTGTATGTCGTCCGTAAGCATTCGCAAACTGTACTGCGGGACGGAACTTTCGGGTTGTCATCAGGGCAGCGCTGACCATCCCGCTCGAAAGAGGAATGTTTCGCACATCTGGCGTGGAAGTATGAAGCCCAATCCCTGTCCCTGCTGTGCTCTTTGGAAGTTGGAAGTTGGAATACACGGTCATTGCCCTTGCGTCAGAGAAATAGTGGGATATGGTTTCTAATATTTATAAAAATGAACTCTTAAACTAATTTTTAACCCTTCATTGCACCGCTTTGCAGATATGCAAAGCCACTTTTGGAAGTGATTTACGGTTATATTTCTGTATTATAATCTTTTGTGTGCACTATGACGTATTCGGAAAGGGTTTATTTACCATTAGATTCATTGGGTACTCGACAATTTGAGCATAAGTAGCCTTTTTGAAATTTTTTTTCTCGGTGAGTAGTTGTTCACTCCGGGAGTGCTTGTCGCCCTACTTTGACTGATTTTTTTTGTGGTTGTCAATTACTTTAATTGAATGGGGATTTTTGTGGTTTAAAAGTGAAGTTTTTTGTAAGAATTGAATTATTTGGAATCTAGTTTCTGTTTATAGTTGTAATTTTAAAGAGGGATTTTTGGACTGTGCATATCTGCAAAGGTGCACGTAAATTTGCATTGAGCCTCCAGTGGTCGCGGTGTTGTACTGAGAACACTCAATGAGATTGTTGCTCTTGGCCAACCTTTCGAGAAGATATCTTTTGTGAGATCATTCTATTCTTGTCTTATCTCTTCCACTGAAATCTGGAAGCCTGGCCGCTTCGTTGTTGCCGACAATGTACGTTTTTACCAGATGATAAGTAAATGTAAGGAGTACAAAACTTTTGTGCCGAGTATAAAGCTCGAGAAGTTGTATTATATATCGTGCCGCGACATCAGGAGTGTTTTTGGAGATTACGTATTGTGTTCGAATTTATTTGATTTTTACTAATTTTCATGATGTAAAAATGTAATCATGAAAAATAGTAAAAATAAAATAAATTATATATATATATATAAAATAAATGATTGAATAGATAAAATATAATATGATAAAGAATAAAATTACTATGGGTTATTATTATAAACTTTTCTGCACGCACTTTTTTATACGTGTCATTCACTATTCCACAATATTGCTGCATGTAAAGGCAAAATGTATACCTTAACGCGCATCTTTGCATATATGCAAAGAAGCAAATAATTTCAATTTTACGACACAGATGTAAATTAGAATTTTTTATCTATTTTTCCCAATATCTCCACAATCCAAATTATTCCCCAAAAAAGTTTGACCTTAAAAGAAAAAAAATCGTGCAACGAAGGGTTAATATATTTTTCAATTATTGATGTCCCTGTTGATGAGAAGTAAAACGGAAATTATGTTAATTTAATATATATTACGATCATTTATATTCAGTCCCTGTTTAATAAATTAATTTAACATAGATTACGATAATTTGTATTCAATCCCCGATTAATAAATGCTTGAGCAACGCAGGACACTTCACTACTATATGATAAATAATATTGTTTTTAAAAAAGCGTTGCAATGAATGGATAAGAGAAGTGCTCGCATGATTATAATATTTATGGTCACAGGATCACGTCATTGTTGGGGTGCAGTTAATTGGTAGAGAGAAGGCGGAAGGTCCCGCGTGCTTACGCTTAGGGCAACAGCCCACCATGTGCTCCCTAAATGTAAATGCCGTAGAAAGATCTTGTGGCAGTAATAGTTTCAATAATTTGAAAATACCGCCAGTGAATGGTGGAGGGTTGAAATCGGTGGTGGGGGCAAAGTGGCGACCTGTGCGCACTCTACTCGGTTACCACATTTTACGGAACTAAGATGCGACGGTGGTGCCATCTCTGAATGAGTTACCTTCCAAGCATAACCTCTCCGCTGCTGGCAGTGAGCTGTCTATACATCCTTAGTCTATGGTTTGGATAAGTTATACAACACACGAATAGACAGTCTAAAGCGATGCCGGGGCAATACACGACCTCAGGAGAGGACAACACGAAGAAGAGCAAGCTCGGATTAAGCACTTAAGACCGAGAATTCTAAAACTCGGCAACCACTGCCGCAGAGAAAGCAGAATTCAGCAAATCCTCGCATCAAATGGGGAACGATATCCAACTCGCCTTCTGGTAACCTCCTGCTGCTTCATCAACCGCCCCCATCGCAAGGCAGAGGTGCGACGAGGCGGCTGGTGTCCCAACAGACTGGAAGTTGCTTCTCCATTGAATGAAGGAAATGTAATTCCCAAAATTCAAAATATATAATAAAAATGTATGCAATTCAAATTAATTAAAATTAAGTTAAATAAAATCTTTATTGAAAAATTACCTACTTACATAATTGTATGCCTCGTGTCCGTGTCAGGCATATACACATCCCGCGTACGAGCTTCTAGCTTTGATTTCCACTGGGCACTTAAGTTCGACTCCAGCACAATACAACAAGCACTATTGCTTCAACACGTTTCACACAAATAAAATGATTTTGTTTCGAAAATGTCAGTACCATGGTATATTTTGTAATAAAGAGCGTTCTCCGTCTGTAATTACAGGCTGCTGCAGGCAAAAATATGCATCCACCGCGAGAGACAGAAAGGGACTTCCTTCCATAGCGAAATTTACAAAGAGAATTCATCAAGTGTACCCTTTGAATTAATAAATCTAATATCAAATGAGAACAATTCTCTGAACATCATAAACAATGCATTAAATGCCGTCAATAATTGACTGAACGTGTGTACTTTCAATAACAAGCGAAACATAAAATGATGTTGCAGCGAGTCAGACGAAGATAGAATATTGGACTCCGTCGCCGAGCAGCACTACCCATCTGGATGAGCCACCAAAAGGCCCAATGTTCCTAATGTTAAATCGAAGGGCCGAAGAGGAAATGCAGTAAACCCAGTAAAATTGCCAAGAGCGTGGTGCAATATCCGACAAGGCACCAGACCATGGATTAACACATACATCCATGACCGGACACTGGAGAGAGGAAGTTCTTTGGTATCAAAATGATTTCATATACATTGATGTTGCTGCAATTTCTTGAATATTGAATGTCATTAAAAGGAAAATGTATATTCTAAAGATATAATGAGATCTTTTTCGATTATCTGAGGGTTGTGTCGATTATCTGGGGGTCCGCCACGGAACGATACCACGGTGTGTAAATACACCGTGTATTTACAGGGTAACAGGTGTGTTAATACCCAACAAGAGTACCGAAAGACAGGAGTAGACCACCATCACCTAATCTAGGTAGTGTTGAGTAGACCAACTTACGAAAGAAGGCTCGCACTAGGCACCACGGGGTATACTGTGGCCCGCATCCAAGAGCTTCCCCATTTACACAACGTATCCGACACTGCTCAAATGGATGAACGCACAATTGCCGAGAGGAGCAATAATTACGATCCATTTTTTGGGTTCAGGTTCCACGAGTTTTTCTGTTGAAGAATCGTTGTTTTCCGCTGCGGCATTACAGAACTTTTCTATACTGCATACTCTCTGTATATATATAGTTAATATCACTGGTAGGCGCTCAAATAAAATTGTCTGTAAGGTGGCCAACCTGGCATTTCCCGCGTTTTGTGTTGCGTTCTGAACGGTTCTGAATGCGATCTGAATACAATCACCGGCGATCACCGGCGTTATTGTCGCGGGCTTGTATTAAAGTTGTGTGAGCCTAAACTCTGGTAAATTTGTGTATTTAGAACAATCGAAGTTCAAATAATTCCCGAACGTTATAGTGCCGCAAAGTTGGTGTAGCTCGAGAATCTCATTACGAAGAACTAATCGGTCTCTTTAAGTGGACGTGGAGAGTGCTATCCTTCTAGTTTCATCAAAAGTCGGGCAATTTACAATAATGGATAGCAAGAAAAGAAATTACGGTGGATTACAGGGACCAAATAAGAAAAGCAGGTTAGAGATCTGACAAGAATTTCCACTTCGTTTTCTTGTACTTCGTCTAGGTTCTTACTCGTCCTTAAACACTGACAACCCTTCAATGTAATTGATATGGATTCAGTTTAAATTTACAAATGGAAATTGCTCCAATTCTTTTCTAAATTCCACTCGACATCTCTAATATGTTGTAGAACTAACTTCAGATGTTTCAAAACTTGATAAAATGCTTCATTGAGATAGGAAAAATAAGACTTGATTTATTCAGTGAGGTGGAGCTTTTTTTTTTTCTTTTTTCCATTTGTGAAGTCCTTATTTGTTTTGTAATGAGTATTAAGTATAGGAAATCTTATACATATATTCACTTTCTTCAAGCTAAAACTTTTAAAGATTACATTGTGTTTTTTTTGTGAAATGCTTCAGAAATCTCCCTGCTGCTGATGATTATCCTGGGTCGTTTGCTGATGAATTGGCGTACATGGATCAGTTGGAATCTGAGAGTCAAGAATTTACTGAATCTCCAGAATTGTTGGGAGTGGTATGTTTTTTACTGATTTTGTTAAGGTTTAAAATTAATAGTTACATAATGACAATGCTCTTGTAGCAAAGTTATCTGTATTTATGAATTTGTTTTCTGGTCTCTGTAAACTTTATTCAGTTCACTCTTGCTACTTTAACCTGGTAGGATGTATATAGAAGGCATGTTTCAAGTGTTCAAAGAGTAAGCATAAATGCTTATAAACAAACTTGACAGTTTAGTCATATGTTAATGGTAGAGTAATTATCAGGTAATTAATGTCTTAAGTTTTTTGTAAATACTTGCATGAACAAATTACTAAGGTAATAATAATAGTAATAATGATAATTTACAAGGACCATTTAAAATGCAGTTAGTTCTGTTTTAGGTTATGGTGCATGCTTTTTGAAGCTAGTTAAAACTTTGATATTATTATGATTATTTGATTGAATTTCATTTTTAAATGTGTATGTGAAATATTACCGATGTTACAGGCATTGTTATGTCTTCATCCTCACCAAAGAAGGTATTAATAATTGTTGAAAAGTTCTTTGTTTTTGTGTAAAGTAAATTATGCATTTGAATTAGATGTATTGTGTCATTGTATACATGCTTTTGTGTTATGGCTAGTATTTTTAAGCTTCAATCATGTTCTATTGTAATATTTTATATGGTTGTGCAGTGCAGGTTATGTGTGTTGAAGAGTAACATCCCTGAACTTTTCACTGTTAAAATTGAACTGACAGTTATTTGCTTTAATACGAAAATTTTATATGAATAAGGTAATAGTGTTTGAACTGTCAAAGAAACCTTAGACTTTTGGTTTAACTCATCTAAATTTTTGAAGTAATGAGGTTAGATTCCACTTTCAGTTTGGAAAGAACTACATTATTACATAATTTCAATTTCACTACCTTCCATGTAGAATATAAAGTATTCATAAAGACATAGATGCATTTAGTCTACCTCTTAATTTACCAATTATAAAATCAAAGGCAGTCCAAGCAAATTGAATTTTTATTTTAACTGATATTTTGGTTTTACTATGAATAGTTAGCTTACAACCATCATTTCTCAAATTATTTTAAGGTGAGATTCCTCCCAAAAAATGAAAAAGATATCTAATTTTGTTATTGATCTTAAAATAATCTCTAGACTTCTTTGAATGTTTTGAAGTTCACTCTCAAAGTTTGTGGTTTTCATGGTTTCATCTTGGTTATCATGTTCATCATCTGCAGCAGCATGGATTAGGCTGATCTAGCCTAATGGCACAGGTTTCTAGAGAAGACCATCTCTTCTTTGGTTTTCCTTGTTCTCTTTTTTCTTTTAGGAAATAACAATAGGCCTGCTTGGGCAATCTCTCATTATTCATTCTTTGTAAATACTCTATCCAGTTTTTTCTATATATATTTATCTTTCCAAGTATGCAGGTAATTCCCATTCTTCTCTTATGTCATCATTTCTGATATCCATTAATGTGCATCCTTTCACATACCTCGGAACATTGAATGATGGCCCTGTAATGCTTGTGCTGCTGTGATCCTTCCTTTCTTCAACAACTGGTCATCAGAATTATTCAAAGATCTCTTGTTGTTTGCGAATGTCCTCTCAAGCCTTCTCCCCCTCCCCTGTCTTGAACTTCTGTATTTCAGTCAGGTAAAAATAAATGTTTTGGCACTGTATTTCAAGCAGTTATTGGTTGTGACTTGTGATAAATTTTTTGATAGGATGATAAGCTGATTGAATGGCAAGAGAAAATATTAAATGCACGTTTTATTACCACAATTTTATTTAGAGGACGTGTTCTTTTAATTTTTTATATTGTATGTTGTACCTCACGATTCAATTTTGGCATTTCACTGTAATAGATTTTCTTGACTTCTCGTTTTGGAAGCTGTTACAGTTGAGAATTTGTTACACTAGTGAGATCCCGTGCGATTAAATCGCACGGTTAGTCAAATAACCAAACTGTTTTCTGCTTAAATTCTTTTTTGTATTCCAGCATTATAAACGACCTAACCTCACTAAGATCACTAACCTCTCATATTTCAAGATTTCTATTCAATGTAGAAAATCACGTTCACGTGCTTACACAACCTACACTAAATTGAAACAAACAAAAATGCTTGAGATTGCATTTCCCGCCACCGTCCGAGTGTAATTTTCTTCCGATAGATCGCGCGGCAATCAGATATTACAGATCCCGAATTACTACTTTTTTTAATATTTAGGTATTTTTAACGCCCTTTTTCAATACGAATGTCACATGTGCAGGTGAAAAGAAACACGATTTTTCAATCCATTGCTTCTTTATACAGATCGGTTTCGTATGTCGCCCAATTTATTGAAAAGACCAAACAACCCTTTGAGAAATAATATATAAGATTGTCAGCCACTGGTGTTATTGCAATACTGTATCTAGTGAATTCCAATAGTTGTCTGCTTATATAAATAATTTCCTTTTACATGGAAATTTGTGATGTCAAAAATTGCCATACAAGCTTGTTATGCATGTAAGCATTTATCTATAATTTAACTGTTAAAAACTGGTAAAATTAAGGGTTAGGACGGTAGAGAAATAGCAGTTCAAGAAAACTTGAGCAAATAGTACCTACACTCTTGATCTCCCTTTATTTTCCGTGTGTTTTAACATTTTCTTTTGTCAGAGGCATTCAAGGCCTTTTGTCAATAGGCATTATATTTAATCTAATAATTGAATGCCTTTTTAAATCCAGTTTAATGAATAATTTAATGAAAAATCAACTTGAAAGTCATTTAATGTCAAAAAATGTTTTGTATTGGAATTATATTATTATTTAGTAATTGAAATTTATTATATTACTGTAATGAAAATTGCCTTAATTTTGTGTGTTTTTCAATTAAAATTGATACAGGTATATAGAACAACAAATTTTAAGTTGATTTTTAATCATTTTAAACTCTGTACACCTGTGTGAAAATTTTTGTCTTTTACTTCAGGGTCCAGAAACTGGTCAAACTAGTGCAAGATGGAGTCGACCTCCTGTTCCTTCTTTGGAGCCCCAAAAAGATGTGTTAGTCTTTCAGCAAATAGACATCGATCATTATACAGGTAAGGATAAATTCTGAGGAGAGGTAAAAAGTTGGAAAATTATTAATTTTAATTTATTGAAGGTAAAAAATCATGTGGATAAGAAAATTTAGTTGTAACATATTTCATGATGTTATTACAGTAAAGCTTGCTAGTTAGCAAGAAGGCTAGTTTTTATTTTCTCACCATACAAAGTTTTCACAAGAAGAGAAAGTTATGTAATCGGGGCACCGGAAAACAGCTAATTTTTGCCAGAAAACTCTTATTGCCGAGCTCTGGTAGCGAAAGGAGTGTATAAATTTAGAAAAAATCCTCTGACACATGGTGTAGCCAGAATCAATGTTGTGTTGGTTCTTTATACAAAAAAAATCGATTGACAAAATGTTTGTCCGTGGTCAATGCTAGCGCCTAAACCGTTTAACTGAGTTTCTTTTAAAGTGATATTCCTCAATCGATCTGAATGAACTCGTGGCTTTAGGATTTTCAATCGGATATTTTTGTTTTTGAGGGGACTTCACATGAAGCCTCAAAAACATTTTCAAAGTTTTCTCGAAAATGGCACCAAATTTTTTTATCAAACTTGTCTTTGGATAGCATAAAGAATGCTTAAGAGAGTGGTTTCCGTGTAATTTTTCAAGTAAGAAAAATGTCCATGTAATTTTTCATGTAAGAAAGTAGTTTCCGTGTAATTTTTTAAGAAATATAACCTTTCTTTTTTCTTTGTTTCTTTCTTCCCCTGCAAAAACTGCTCCAAATTTTTTCTTTAAATTTTCTTCTCATATGTAATAAGGGACAGTAGAAAATATTGTTTAGAACCATTTTCGCCTATTCAATTTTTTTCAAAAATCCCAAAAAGTGAACATTTGAAAACTACAAAATTGGTGAAAGCGATTTTTGTTTTCAACAAAGACTTGTAAAAAATCAGCCCTTTGAAAAAGGTTGTGTACAATGTTTTGAAAAAATGTGCTGACTTCACAAAATTAGTGTCTGAAATTGATGCAATTTCTAAAAATATTTTCTCAAAACCTGCACAAAATATTTTCATTAAAGTTGTTCATATATTATTTAACCCACCCATATCACCTTTATCACTCCATATCTAACAGGTTACAATAAATAAATGAATAAAAAATAAACCAGTGCTACAGAATGGCACAAACTTTCTCGCACTTGTTAGTTTTCTAAACTTTTTAGTCTCGATTAGCTTTTGGGCTGTGCCATATTCCTTTCCTAGCTGCCATCTTCTTCTGCTCAAAGGATATTTTTTCACATTTTCCCAATTTTTTGGCTACCTAATGCTAGAACTGAAACCACCAAACTCTTTTTACTATTATGCAAGTGTTAATCCCACGTCCTACCCGGATGGCCGAGGTGATTAATTGGCGAGTAAGGACTCGGCTCTTTGTAGCAAAGGTTCGATGGTTCGTGCTTGGCTCGGGGATTATTATTTCACAAATCTCTGTTGGTGCAGAAAATTATTGGGATCTCCAGCAACTTTATTGAAACCCATTTGAAGGAATTCTACAATCACAAATACCATTTATTAAAATGAATAAACTGGAAGTGTCTGTATGTGATTTTCAAATTTTCAACTTTTAAAAAATTTTTCACATCTCTTGTAAAACGTATGTACCATCAAATCAGTTGTTGTCTGTCTGTGGATCTGTATGAACCAATTTAAGTAAAATAATGTATATTTCCATTTTATATTTAAATGCAATATAACTAGTACCAATGGGATAAACTTAGATATCCCTAACAGTTCTGAAATTATTATTACTTTTTCGCCGTACAAAGTTCTTAGTAAGAATAGAAAATTATGTAATTGTGCACCGGAAAACTGAATTTTCGCCAGAAAACCACTTATTGACTGACTCTGGTAACAAAAAAGTGGATAAATCCTATTGCTAAATTTAGAAAAAGCTAGTGGTGCCATAGAATGGCACAGACTTTTGCGTCCCTATTATGTTTTCTAATCTCATTAGTCTGGACTATCATTCCCTTTAGGCACTATTCTCTTTCCAGCTGTCTTCTTTTGTAGCCCAAAGGACATTTTCTCAACTTCTTACCCCCTAATGCTGGAACTGAAATAATTATGTCTTGACTAACATGGAAGTGTAGGCCTTATCTTTCCGGATGGCTGAGGTTGCAAAATGACGTGTAAGGATGTAGCACATTGAACCAAATGGTCACCCGTTCGAGTTTCACACGGGGATTTTAATTTTGTGAATGTAGAAACCTATTGAGGATTCAAGAAACTTAATTGAAAATCATTTGAAGAGACAATCAATATACTTGGGGCGTTCGGAAATGATTTGGACAAACGCTCTAAATTTCATACCATTTATTGTACTGCCCAGGTTTACACAGGTAAATTACAAGTAATCTCCTCCTAATTCGATGCACCTTTCCCATTTCTCGGGAAGTTTCCTTATGGCCGTATAAAACCATTCTTTCGGAGTAGAGCGACACCAGTCGCGGACAGCGTCTTGGAGTTCTTCGGTGGATGACATTCGCCGGCCACGCAATGCGTCCTTCATTTTGTCGAACAGTGCATAGTCCGAAGGGGCCAAATCAGGTGAATGTGTGGGATGGGGAAGCTTCGTAAATCCCATTGTTGCCAATGCGTCTGTTGTCTTGCGGCTCGTATGCGGCCTCGCATTGTCGTGTTGAAGAAGCACTTTGAGAGCCCACTTTCCTTGCCGCCTCTGCTGAATACTGCGTCGCAGTTTTCGTAGAGTTTCGCAGTAGATATCACTATTCACTGTTTCGTTAGTAGGAAGCCAATCCAGTAGCACAATTCCCTCTTCATCCCAGAAAACTGTAGCCATTTGTTTTTTGGGAGTAAGACTCGGACGAGGCTTTTTGGATGGAGGGCTTGCAGTGTGTTTCCATTCCATTGATTGCCGTTTTTTCTCCGGGGTCTCAAACAGGAACCAAGATTCATCCCCAGTCACCAGTCTTTTGAAGAAATTTTCTCTGTCCGTGTTGTAAATGCGCATCAGTTCTCGGCACAAGTCCACTCGTTGCTTTTTCTGCATTTCTGTGAGTTGGTGAGGCACCCACCGAGCACAAATTTTACGCATTTTCAAATCTTCATGGATGATTTCATGAAGAGTTGCTCGTCCAAGACCCGTTTCATTTTGCAACTTTGTAAATGTTATCCGTCCATCTGCCATAATCAACTTCGAAACTGCTTCGATTGCAGCTGATGTACTCGATGTCGCTGGCCGGCCGCTGCTCACGCCTTTCTCCACACATTCATGTCCACTTTCGAAATTCTGCACCCAGTGAAAGACAGTGCTTCGTGCCGGAGCTTTTTCACCACGAACATCGGCGAGTCGGCGATAAATTTCAGTCACTCTGACACCCTCTTTCCACAAGAACCAAGTTGTCCACTTCTGACCACGAGCGTCGCCTTCCATGTCCGCGTGCTTACTGGAGTCCGTTAGCAAAATGAGTCAGTGTTTCTCAGTGAGTGAAGATGACAGATCCATCTAGTGGTAAAATATAGCACTAAGAAGGGCCTTTCGCCACAGCATAAGCGCGCTTTTCAAATAGTATTTGCGTCAGAGCAACACGGTCAGTCCAAATCATTTCCGAACGCTCTAAGTATATAAATAAATCATCAAATCATTCAAATCAAATCAATTTGCTGATTTTCTGTGCTTCTGTATGAACTGATTTAAGTAACTAATGAATCTATCAAAATAAATATAATGAAATTTAAATACAATGTATACACTACTGATGGGACAGATTTATAGTGCGATTTTTATATAAAGCTCCCTCACAAGGCCCATCTTCAAGAAGGAATATATCACGGCAATTCGCGGCTTTCTCGGCGACATCTAGCAGCACGACCGAGAAAGACACGAAATGCCGTGATATATTCCATCATGAAGGTGGGCCTTGAGAGGCAGCTGTATAAAAATCGCATTATAGGTATCCTTAGGGGTTGACAGCGAGGTGGCTCAGGGCATCAACTAATGTCATTGTAGTGCCACTGACCTGGAGGTCCTAGGTGCGTGTCAAGATGCCAATATTTTTGACAGTAGCCAGGTAGCTGGGTCATGATCTGTTGCTGTGTGGAGGAGAATTCTAGCGTCTGGCTGTTTTGATTGGTAGCGTTCCAGGGTTTCAATGGTTTCTGTGATCAACACCATCCAAATGCTAGGGCAGTACCCTACCAAACGGGCCAAGGACCGCCCACAATCTTTCTTATGTCTTCCTTGTCCTATCCTCACCCCTTACATACACCTGGCTGGGGCGGTGCTCCGCTCTTGGGAGATACCTGCTTGTGGAAAAAACCCACTTGTCGACAGTAGGTCAGCGCTGGATCTCACCATCCAGCGGGGAAAGATCACCGCCACCTCCTGGTGAAAACACGCTTACAGGACTAATAAAGCAATACTTACGGGACTAATGAAGTAGTTGATGTGCCTGGAGTTGTCCACCAATTTTTCTGCATCTTCATACAGATACAATTATGAAGATAGAGATTTTTCCCTTAATGAAATCTGTTCCTAAAAGATAGATTTTGAAAGAAGGTCATGTACAAGTTTTCGAAAATTTGAGTACTTTTAGTATAATTTTGTGTGAAAGTATGGGTGAGAAAGTTCATGCTATTTTATCACTACTGTTGTGTGTTTGTTGTTATTGTTGTTGTTGTTGTACTTTTGAAATCAGTTATGGTACTGGAAAAGCAGGTGACACCAACATAGGCAGGCAATTTTCTTTTTCTTGGCTCTAATTTTCTAATTTTCTTACTTGGTCTTCTTAAGTAGACATTAATGAAATTAATTCATAAATTGGTTTGATCATATTAATAAGCTCTTTTGAAACACTTTCATACTGTCAGGGCAAACTTCCATCCATGTAGAATGGGTAATTACGAGAAAAAGAAATTGAAAATGACAGTATCCTAAAATTGATCCAATTAATGAAGTATATATCACAAAACCAAGGAAATTAAGTAAACTTCTAACTGCATGACGAATTGATTCTGGGAAGAAACAAAAAATTAAATGACAGGGTTAATGAAAACAAAAAGGGTCGAAATGAGTGTCTGAAGTTAGAAATTCAGAATATGCCGTGTGATTTGACAAGCAATAGAACATGTTCTGTAGCTGATACAGCATTAGGTGGTAAGTCAAGAAATGTTTTACTTATATCCATGCGAAATTGATATAAAATTATTAATAATTTTCTGATCTGACATTCGTTGGCCAAATTACGTCATTCTATACCTTGCTGCTCTTTGCCTTCCTTAATTCCAGTGGTTGTACATGTGACCTCAATTGAACATTCCCAAATGCTATGAAGCAATTTCATTGAACCAGTGTTCTTGAGTTGCTGAATCTTCACAAACATCACTAGGGATGTCTGGTTCAGTTATTGATCAATAACACAAAAAAGAGTGTACTGGAATCTGGATTTCTTGACATTTCTCTCATTTTAACAACCCTCCAGTTTTTCTGTTGCTCATCAAATCACTTTGAGGAGGTAAATGAAATAGTAAAAATATGGGAGAAAATGTCAAAATTTATAGTTCAGGAAATGGAGGGAAAAAATTATTATTATTATTATTATTATATTTTTTTTATTTTTTTTTTATTTTTAAATAGAGCTAGGCTAAGAGGGGTGAACACTCGGATTGAGGATGATGGATGGAAGAAGGAAAGGATTAGAGATGATTGGGCAGAAAGTAAGGGGAAGGAAAAGATATGTACAGCTAAATTTTTCTAGGGTGGCCGCTGCGATTCACAAGTAGAGGGAGAAGCTGAAAGTGGTGAGGAGGCAGCGTTCACTCACGCCTGGGTCATCTGCCCGTACCAAAAACATTGGCCTATCGCACTGCACATGCTAGCGAACTTCCTTGGTAATTAATTTGCTGTAGTATCTTAGCTTGGTAGTGAAGAAACATGGAATTCACGTGATGACCTGGATCTGCTCTGATCATTCACATCTTTTTCATTGTCACTGATACCCAGTTCCTCACTATCATTAGTAGTTGTGTCACTGTCTTTACTATCATTCGCGTCATTTCCTGTAAAAATAACGATCTCTTAATATGGTACATTAAATTGTGCGATGAATCGCACTCTCAATGAAACTGTTGTGAACAAATTCCGATAGCAAATTCTCTTCTCTTTATTAGGAGTAGAAAATGAACATGATTCTCCTGATTAAAGAGAATTAATTTCATAATTAATTCTGCAACTAGATCTTTTGGAAACACCAGAAGCAGCAACTAATCACTTAAGAACTTCTTTGATATTTTCACTACCTCCTTTTGCTTCTCTTTGTTAATTGGTATACTTTTGCAACGACTTCACGCGTCTGGCTGTGAAACATGTCCTTACGCAAGAGTCTGTGAACAGGACTCATTGCAATAATAAACAAGTATAACAAAATTATTAACACTCATACAGATCTTCGTACTAATAGCTCCACTCTGTTAGGGAAATGCAACTGAAAACTGGCACCTCGTGGAGACGAATAGTCAGGGTCAGTGTTACAAAATGAGTCCAGCTGTTAACACATCCTGGGAAGGGACGCGCAGCCCCCCAAAGCGATATTTTTAAGGAATGGACTCTTCTGGTAGCCCTCGACCTTGAGCGGCTATGCTAAAATAATTTCACTGTATGTTAAATTAGTCAAGGCTAGCGGGGGAAAAAAAGAGTTATGGAAATAACATGGATATTCATTATGAATTCATTGTAGAATTTATTAGAAACGTTCCTCCCTGTGTAATCTACAGGATTTATTTATTTACAGTTCAAAACGGTGTGTGATGAGCTATAGGGAGAAGTGAAATTTGTGCACGTCTGTGATCTCTATCCTAAACCATATTCTAGTTGAATTTTGAATACAGAAAAAGAGCGTTTTTTTCAAGTTTTGTTGACAAAATATTCGCTCTTATATAATAAAATATATTTTCAAAGGTAAATTAGCTATAAATTTCTGCCCTTAACTCTCATCATGTTCTTCATGAAGGAATAATACTTTTTGCCACGATAATATGGAAAGTGATAATTTGAATAGCTATATTTCCCACTGAAATTCAGAAGAAGTGCACAAAGAATGAAGTTACATTTATGTCCAGAAGCAAAACGAGGGACCATCTCAACATTTGCTCAAAGGATCAGGGAAACTGGACGAAAAACCATATCGAGATGGGGGGCCATCAATCCAGAAACTGTGGTACAATACTGGATGAGATTTTCTTGACCATTCTATTACATTTTTTCTGGTTTGATGCTTCTCGATTCTACCCCACCTGTTCAGAGCCTGTAGAATCTGCAACTGTATGTGAGATTACTAATTGCTTGATATTCTATCCGATTGAATTACATGGGTGTATTCTTTGCTCGATAATAAAGTTAAATAAGAATAGTTTGCATTGATGGGTGTATTAGAATGTTATCAGTTACATATAGAATGAGTGACGGAGTCTTGAAGAAAAATACATATTATAGGCTTAATATGGAAATGGAAAAATAAGGAAGAGGGTGAGGTATAGCATGCGAGAGTTCTCGCACAGGTACACTTGTAGTATTTGATTCTAGCAGGATTGGTCAGGGAAACTAATTGTTTATACTCTGATTAATCACGTGAAGTACATTCCTCAACATGGATAATGACAGATGTAGGGTAAGATAAGAGAAATGTCATAATTAGACCTCAGAATTTTAGGCATAAAAAAGTGATGATTTAAGCAATGAAAATAGTAATAAAATTATGAAATTTGGCATAATTGGGCATGAAAATCAACATTTTTGGCTCTTAAAATAGGTTACAGAATGACTAAACCATGTGAAGATAATACAATTAGACATGAAAAAGTTCAATTTCTGGCATCTAAATCTAATTACAAAAGAATTAAAGTAGGCAATTTTTATTACACAGGATATTATAGGCATATATACATATTCTAACATACACATAATATACATATTCTAACATATGTAGCATCCACCTGATTCAAAACACGTCTGAAATTGCGATCAGGAAGTGAAGGATTTTCAGAGCAGACGACTAATTTTCGTACCAGAAAACTCCACAAATACTCATATTTTCGAAAATTTTCAACATGACCTTATTTGAAGATGTGTTTTTGATGAACATATTTCATTAAGAAAATAATTCAATTGTAATTGTAGGAAGAGGCCGAAATTTTTAAAAAATGTTTGCAAAATCGGGCATTTCAACAAATATGAGACCTGCTCCCTTCTCGTAAGTGACCTTTATGCTTTCTAAGATCCCAATTTAATAAAAAACGTGCGATTTTTAAGCAAAAATG
The DNA here is from genome assembly GCA_031308135.1 of Acheta domesticus. Lineage (NCBI taxonomy): Eukaryota > Metazoa > Arthropoda > Insecta > Orthoptera > Gryllidae > Acheta > Acheta domesticus. The sequence goes on along the minus strand of JAHLJT010009419.1, from coordinate 138,457,582 downwards.
GTTCAAAGAAAATAAAAATTGCCAATGTTTCACACAAAATTTCGCAAAAATATAATATGCGTGTTTTTGAAAAATTGGACATGACCTTATTTGAAGATCTGTTTTTGATGAACACATTTCATTAAGAAAAACAATTGTCTTCATAAATGTAGATGTAGGAACATGCTGAAAAAAGTTTTAATATTTTTTCAATTTTCAGAAACTGGGTTTTTCAACCAACAGGAGATATGCGCCATTTCTTATATGCCCTTTAGACTAGCCAACAACAACATTTCATCAAACTCATTGGCGCAATTTTTGAAAATGTCAAAAATGTCCCAGGGCCTTAATGTAAAGTACCCTCCAAAATTAGATTATCGGTTTCAAATTCAAGGGCCTACAACATCTGCCAGATTGACTGGGGAAGATCAGTTTTAGAGAAAATCGGCTGAACGATTTAGTCGCTAGCATCAATAGATTTTTCAGTATCATGGATTCTGGCTGCATCACTTTTTCTAAATTTGGCAACTGGATTTATCACCTTTTTCGTTACCAGAGCCTGTAATAAGTTTTTCTGGCGAAAATTCGCCGTTTTTCGCGCAGCATCACATAACTTTCTCTTCTTAAGAAGTTCCTTCTGAAGCACAAGGAAGTAAAAATTAGCATTTAAAATATGATCATTCTTGCAAATTACTTTTTGCGGCATTTTTAGGCAAAAATATATTAAAGTAGGCATCAACTGTCCATTTAGGACATATAGGCACTCTTAGATGCTTACAGGAGATCTATTTTTTCATGATTCTCAAACATTGGCAATTATTTCCCACATCCTAAAGTAACTAAATGCACATTTGTCCTAAAATCCGAGGTCTAATCACAATTTAAAAGTTGAGTTTCTTGAAATTTTTAGTAACTGAAGGTTCTGAGAAAGAAATGCAGTTACGAGCTGATTTTGAACAAGACTTTTCTTTCTGTTTGTTTTAGGTGTTCCAATGATGGGTATGCCTGGTGCACAGCAGGGTCCTGTACCTGTTATGAGGATGTATGGAGTGACAATGGAGGGTAATTCTGTTTGTTGTCACGTCCATGGATTTTCTCCATATTTCTTTGTTTCTGCTCCAGATGGTTTTACAGATAAACATTGCCATGAATTCAAGGTAATTTGCAAATGTAGAAATGTGTTAATTTTCACAAATATGTCTCCTCTGTTTAGATACGTGAAATGAAGACCTCAGGGCAAAAACATGCCATGCCACCATACGTAAGATTTGAGAAAAAGGAAAGCATGCTACACATTGGGATAAAGAATATTAATTTATGAATTTCACTGCCATTTTGCGGCTCATCTTTGAAATAAAAGCCCAACTTCCAGTTACATCTATGAGGCATCAAAATACACTATCTCAATTTTATTAGAAATGTGCCATAGTATGTTATTTCCTTGAGATCTTCAAATGGATTTTTTCTCTTGAGAAATAAGCTCATTTATATGGCTGGCATAAGCTTGAACTTGTAGCAATTGTCTAATTGCTGGCTAGTAGGATTTTGTTTTCACACAGCTTATGATCTGACCTGCTTTCTCATCAAACTTTTTCAAGTTATGCGGTAACTTTCTGACATTTGGACAATTTCTATTTGTAACTTCAACTCCCAGCACTTTCCTTTGTTCTAAGTTATTACCCATGTGCCTGTCTAGACAGTGAGTTGGCTACTTGCTAGTAAACTTAAAATATTATACAAAATATATAGAACTGATTTTTTAGTACGTTCATTTTATTCTTGTAAATAATGGAAAATTTAGTAAATGAATAAAAAATATTAAAATATCTAGAATGACATTGAGGTTTGATTTCACATGAGAAACAAATTGCATTTCTAAAACTAATTACACGAACTGTGAAGAGATAAAAAAAAAGTGAAATCTTTTTCTTCGTGAGAGATGAGTATAGAAACAGGGATGTGTATTACATATGGGGAAATATTATGTTATCTTTCATTTTTGTTGGGCAGTTTATATTATAGTGCTTTCCTTGCTTCCCACTTGTGATTTCTCTTGTTTTGTTAATAGGAAGCTTTAAACAACGCTATGTTAGCTGATAACTACATTGCACGAGACAAAGTACCTGTAGGTGTCTTAGCAGTGGAAATTGTCAAGAGCAAAATATGGTTGGCTATCGTGGAGAAGAACTGGCTACTTTTATTAAAGTCACTGTCACCTTGCCTAGGCACATAGCTGGTGCTAAACGTCTACTGGAGAGGGGAATTTCCTTCTCCAGCCTGCCTCCTCACAGTTATCAGTTCTTTGAATCAACATTGATTTTGATATTCGGTCAGTATTTGTATCTTTGTTTTATTTTTTTTATATTTATTATATAATTATTGTATGGTACAATAATTTTATTTCCTTATTAGTTTCATGGTGGATGCAGAAGTCGTTGGTTGTAGTTGGGTTGAATTACCGGCTGGTATGTGGAGATTGCGGTCTAAGACTGACATGAAGTCTCGTTGTCAGATTGAAGTTGATATTGCATGGGATAAATTCATTTCCCATGCTCCTGAAGGGGAATGGAGTAAAGTAGCACCTTTTAGAATACTTAGTTTTGATATTGAATGTGCAGGACGAAAAGGTTTGTTGTACTTTTGTGTAATTAACAATCTGAATAAGTCTGCATTGAACAATAAGAAACTTGAGAAGGTGATTTTGTATTTAATTTAAGGTATATTTCCTGAGGCACAACAAGATCCTGTTATTCAAATAGCAAACATGGTTATTAATCAAGGAGATCATGAACCATTCTTAAGAAATGTGTTCACATTAGATACTTGTGCACCTATAGTTGGATGTCAAGTTTTAAGTTTCAAAGAAGAAAGGGATATGCTTGAGGTAAATTAAAATGATTTTCTAACAAACAGTATACCTTTTGTTGTTGTTTAATGGCATTTAAATTTAGAGTTCGTGTTTTACAGAAATGGGCTGATTTTGTTAGAGAAGTTGACCCTGACTTATTTACGGGTTACAACATTAATAACTTCGATTTTCCATACTTGCTTGACAGGTCAAAACATCTTAATGCAAAAAACTTCCACTTTTTGGGCAGGATAAAAGATATCAAGTAAGTAAGCAAGTTCTGCTATTTGAAATATCCAAAGTACCTGTCATTAATATAAGAGATTTTAATGCCTTCCAGATCCGTGGTGAAAGAACAGATTTTACAAAGCAAACAAATGGGACGACGAGAAAACAAGAGCGTCAATATGGAAGGGCGTGTTCTGTTTGATTTGCTTTTAGTGAGTATTTCTCATATTTATGGTAATATTATGATGATTTCTGGTAAGGTTTTGCACCAAAGAATGAAAGTCAGTATTGTTGAAACTTAAATGTAATTGCATTTTGGTAGGTACTAGTGAGAGATTACAAGCTTCGGTCCTACACATTGAACGCAGTGAGTTTTCACTTCCTTCAAGAGCAAAAGGAAGATGTCCATCACAACATCATTTCAGATTTGCAAAACGGTGATCCTCAAACTAGGCGCAGATTGGCTGTGTATTGTCTCAAAGATGCATATCTGCCTCTTCGTCTGCTTGACAAACTTATGTGCATTATTAATTATATGGAAATGGCTAGGGTGACAGGTGTTCCTTTATCTTGCTTGTTGACTAGAGGTCAGCAAATAAAAGTAGTTTCACAGCTCTTGCGGACAGTAAGTATTTGATTTATTAAAACTTGATTTAAGTGAATGTATCGTACTTTTCATGGAGCTATTGAACAGAATACTACCAATTTCTTGAATTTATGTGTGTGTGATTAAATTTTTTGAGTAGTTTTAGTATGGAGTTAAGTTGTGTTGGCCCTATCATAAGACTACGATCGTTGGAAGAAACTTTTAAGTTTGATGAACTATTAATATTAAGCCAGTAATTAGAATTCAGAATTTTTTTTTTTAAACAAATAACTATTGTTTTATTTGAAAAGACATTACAGTATATGGAAAGTGTAATATAATTTGCAAATTCCAGACATTTAACTCGGTTAATAACAATGTATTTATTTTGGTAGGCCAAACCCAAAGGATACCTAATGCCGGCTTATTCGAGTGGTGTTCAGGAAGAACAGTATGAGGGAGCTACTGTTATAGAGCCAAAGAAGGGCTATTATAGTGATCCAATAGCTACTCTTGATTTCAGCTCTCTGTATCCTAGTATTATGATGGCTCACAATTTGTGCTACACCACTTTACTTCCTTCTGGGATGAAAGAGAAGTTGAGGTAAGTTTCACTTCTGAAAATAAAAGAAACAACCAAAAAAAAAACGTATTTATCTGAATATAAGATGACCCCTAATTTTGAAGAAGCCTCCTGAGAATTTTTAATTCTTACCATTTAGTCAAAATAAACTTGGAAATTGTCTTAATAACTAGAAAATTGCCTTGTGGATGAGAATGCTAAGACCTATTGCTGAAATACCATTTTCTTGTTCCTTACAATTGTCATAATCATAGTTTTTGTCACTACCATCTTAATCATCACTTGTATCAATGTTTCTCTCTCTCCCTCTCTCTCTCCCTCTCTCTCTCCCTCTCTCTCTCCCTCTCTCTCCCTCTCTCCCTCTCTCTCTCCCTCTCTCTCTCTCCCTCTCTCACTTTCTCTCTCTCTCTTTTTCTCTCCCTAATGAATATAAGAAGAAGTATTCTAATTGTGCACCAGAAAATGGCAAATTTTCTACAGAAAACTCGGGCCCTGGTAACAAAAAAGCGGATAAATCCTGTTCCTATACATAGTAAATTACCACCTCTAATATATGTTGCAGCCAGAAACCCATGTTTTGGGGTCCTTGTGTTATGAATTGACAAAGGTATTCGTGAGTAGGAAATAGGATGAGTACTCATACACCAGGGTGAGGCTCGGCACACACACAAATGTAAATGTAGAATGAAACTTTCCCTGTCAGAAACATAGATTGATAGAAGATATAATAATTTCTTAGAAAATAATTTGGAAATATACATAATTGTGCCAGGTGCCTTTAGCTCATTGGTCAGTGTGGTCGCTTTCCATGATGCGATCCCGGGTTCGATTCCAGGTCGGGCAAGTTTACTGTGTGCGTTTTCCTTGCAATGCCCCAGTATATCTTCCTGTGTGATGATGAGAAAACTCATTCCTCAGGTTGAGAAGACTGAATACGGCATAGGGATGTCTTTGTGCTAACCACATGTACCCCCTTAACCCATGGCCGCAAGGCTAGGACGCTGCTGGAAAGCCATGGCCCATACGCAGGCTGTCGTGCCAAGTACAAACATAATTGTAAATTATAATGAAAACAATTAAGAACATTTCTTCTGTAACTTAATTATTTTTGATTTGTGAAGGTTTGTTTGAATTTTTCAATTTTTGTATTTACTATCTTGTATTTTATTTTTTGTGTGCATAAAAAATATGGTTTGATTCAACATTATGTACAAAATTATAATAAAAACCCTGAAATCATAATATTTCAAACATCCTAAATATCACATCCCAAGTATAAAATATGTTGATAAATGGATTAACTGGAGTTTTTAGGCTACATAACACTGTTTTTCAAAGTTTTTATCTCTTTATTGCATGTTTTTGCGCATTTTGGTGTTTTTACTGCAAGTTTTGGAAAGTTTTACTGCACGAAAATCCGGTCTTTATTCGTGATAAAAACAAGTATCCACATGAGAGAGAAATGAAATTTGGAAGGGGAAAAAATCCAATTTAGTAAGAATAAATATAGAGTTGAATAGAAAAGTTGAAAACAAAACCCAAAAAAAAGGTAGATGATAATCAAGAGAGAACAGTTAAAAATTGATCCAAACTTTTAAATGTGTGAATGCTAGGAGCATTGACAACAGCAGCAGGTAGATGATTCCGGAGATCAGCAACTGTTTGACAGGAAAAACTTAGATGGATTGCGCTGAAAATTGTCTTTTGCAATTTGTCAGAAATTTGTGCAATTTCTAAAATATCGTCACATGAAACTCCAGATTTTTCTTCCAATTTTTTCCATGGATAGAAGAAGGGACACTTAAAACAATGGAATGGGTCTCATAATTATTGAACTCTGAATTTTTGAGAATTGCCAATTGAGAAATATCACAAGAAAGTATGTACTGTTTTAGCACCACTAGTTAGGTTCTCCTTCCATTCTGTAAGATCTTTTGGTTTTACTGCCCTCTGAAAGTTTTGCGCATTGGATTTGTGTTGTTCTTAGACTTTTGTCATACACCACCTGAGAACATTCTCTTCTGTGCCATCAGATTTTCTATCTGTCCCGCAGTTGTTGATGGGTGGTTTCTTTAACGTTTCTTCACTAGCCAGGTGTCCAACCATGATTCTACGCGACCTTGTTGAACCCGCATCAACCATCCCAGCATTCATTTTCACATTACTTTCATTGGGTACAATACCATTCTTTTGAGTTTCTATCGTTACCAGCCCATTCAAAAATATTGGTCTGAATTGCCTGGCAAATATAAATATGTATTGTAGATACACGTGATATTTTTAACGTCTTTGCAGCTTATTGTTATGTCATCATTTGCGAGTTTTCTGTCATGGAATGGCAATGTAAAACTTAAACCATAACCGACTAGTCTTAATCTGTGAAAATAAGACAACTTCGCATTTTCTGATAAGATATTTAGGAAATCATAGCCTTTTATTCAGGTAAATATTGTAATTTTTGAAATGTTAAATTATTTCATGGTGTGATCGCAAAACTTATTAATTTTGTTCTGTGTTACAGTTTGACCCAGGATCAGTTCACGAAGACTCCTGCTGGAAATTTTTTTGTTAAAGCACCTGTTCGTAAAGGATTACTCCCTGAGATTTTAGAGAATTTGCTAAGTGCCAGAAAAAGGGCTAAAGCAGATTTGAAGAAAGAAACTGACCCATTCAAACAAAAAGTTTTGGATGGAAGACAATTGGCTCTGAAAATCAGTGCTAACTCTGTGTATGGCTTTACGGGTGCCCAAGTTGGAAAATTGCCATGTTTGGAAATTTCTGGTGTAAGTACTGTGTAGAATAAAAATCAAAATTTCTTTGATATGGGTACAAGATTAGATAACTTAAAATTCTTTGCTTGAAGAGTGTTACAGCTTATGGCAGAACCATGATTGAACAAACAAAACAAGAAGTTGAATCTCATTATAATGTATCAAATGGTTATCAGAATGATGCTGTGGTTAGTTGGATTTTATTTGCATTGATTATAGAGAGTAATACGCTGTTTTGTACATTGATTTGGAAAGTTGTTGATGGACCTTGTTGTAATTATTTTTTATAGGTTATTTATGGTGATACTGATTCAGTCATGGTTAAATTTGGAGTAAAAACTTTGGAAGAAGCAATGGAATTGGGTCGAGAAGCTGCAGAATTTGTTACTGAGAAATTTGTAAAACCTATCAAACTTGAATTTGAAAAAGTATATTACCCATATTTACTAATCAACAAAAAGCGATATGCTGGTTTGTATTTTACTCGTCCAGACAAATATGATAAAATGGATTGTAAGGGTATTGAGACAGTCAGAAGAGACAATTCGCCACTTGTTGCCAATATGATGAACACATGCCTTCAAAAACTCCTTATAGATCGGTTAGTCACTTTCAGATCATCTTTCTTGTCATTGGAACTAAAGATCTTGAATCATAATTTTTGTAAAAAATTATTCCAGAGATCCTCAAGGTGCAATGGAATATGCAAAACAAGTTATTTCAGATCTACTTTGTAACAGAATTGATATATCGCAGTTAGTTATAACAAAAGAGTTGACAAAATCTGATTATGCTGCAAAACAAGCTCATGTCACACTTGCAGAGAAGATGAAAAAAAGAGATGCAGGGACTGCGCCCAAATTGGGAGACAGAGTCCCATATGTATTGACTGCTGCTGCTAAGAACACTCCTGCCTACATGAAAGCTGAGGTTAGTGATTAAATATTGCATCAGTTCAATTTTTGCAAATATAGTTTTAGTGTTTTAATTTAATTTTGTTGCTTCTCTATTTATAGAGACGAACCACATCATCTCAGTGATGTAAATTTTAAATAAACTAGTAGAGACTTTGTAATTAAATGTTTGTATATAAATTAACCCATAAATGCCTGTGATTCTCTGATGAATTGGATGATTTGGCCTCCAGCCACCATCCTGATTGAGGTTTACTTGGGTTTTTACTCAGTCGCTTAAAGCGCATGCCGGGATGGTCCCTTCGTTTGCAGTCCCAGGAATAAATGTAGTATACATCGTTGGTTTACGGGTGAAAGATGTTGTGTCAGGTTTTCAAGTCTTGGGAAGATTCCATTTGGTAAACACTTCATAAATTTTTAAAATTTGCACTTTTTTAGTTTGAGGAAAATTTTAAATTCTAAACTTTTCTTAGATTTGAATTGATCGTATCCATGTTTATGATTTCTTTTTCCTTTTTTTTAATTACCTAATTTAATAACTGAATAGATTTGTTTTTTCTTTCTTTCAAGACTTGAACTCTTTACTTGATGTTTTTCACTTGTATGCTGACGAGTTTTCCTCTTCCCCTTTCTGTTTTTTAGGGGTAATTCAAAAATATGTACGCAATTTTAGCTTCTTCAAACATACTCTCAAACAATTAATAGTACTTATTAACATGTCACTGTTTTAAACAAGTTCCTTCTAATTTTCTTCTGTACCTAACTTACGAGTCAAAAAATAATTTCTCTAAATTTAAGTCAAATCTTGAAGGGTTTCAATCTGATATATTTGTGACTAATTTTTAATACTTCCCTAACGTAAAATTAATAAACTTAAACACACAAATGAGTGCATTTCCTGTTCTATCAACTTCTTCCTCCCTTGCTTTCACTCCTGCTTCCCATGTGAGAAATCCTTCATCTAAATTGCGTACATATTTCTCATTGAATGATCTTATTATCATAAAATAAATCGTAATAAACATTTTTGAAAGTGGTCAGGCGGAAGAGCAGACTAAATGGCCTGAGCCTCGCCACCAATAAAGACATTTATTTATTTGTTTATGAATATTATTTAATGAAATTTGAAATGTGAATACTTCTGAACTCTAATTACACCATGTTTGGAGTACAAAGTCAAACATGAGTTCCAACATAGGGCAGTTTTCTGGCAACTTAAGTTGCCACTGGGATAAAGTGGTATCAGTAGGTGATAAAATAATCTCGTGAAGAATATGGAAGTATATATTTTCTTCTGTGAATTGAGCATGAAACACAATAATCTTTATACATAACTCTGATGGCTCTGAACTCAGGAAAATCTTATCTTCCAGGCACTATGGAATGTTTTGAAACAATTTGCTGGATAAAGTGATACATTACATTTTTAACAAATGAATATCGTGCGGTTTCCACATACTTTACATCGACAATACTTACGTTCACCTTTCTCTACTACATGATCTTTGTGATCTACATGTATTTCTTGAATTGCATTTGGGAAGGCTATTCTAACGCCAGGCGATATTGCTGCTGTGCCATAACATACAAGTAATTGGGTGGCACAATGACGCTTGAATTCTACTAGAGGAATGTTATTTCCACAGTGTTGTTAGAGAAACCTTCCTTGTACACAACACATATCGATGCCCTACGTGAAAAAAGGCCACCACCATTTCTTTGACCTTATGCCGCATCTGTAGGTTGACACAAATTGATCACATAAATCTGCCCCAGGCATATTTTTGTTGTATTTTCAGAGTTCTTAGATTTTCAGAGTATTGTCAGAGTTCTTTTTTGCACGTGAGTACCGGCTGGCAGTAATCATGGAATGAACTCCATTGCAGTTTGTGAGAACAGTCACAACGTAATTGTCATTTCAGCGTGCTACAAGCAGATTCCCATTAGAGGATGCTGCCATACTTCCTCTTGATTGCTTTTTCCAATGTTTCTTGTCAGGCAACTTCATGTTACTTTGACAACTATTCTCTCATAGAGTTCCTATACCCCCTAATCCACGTGATCCAATTTCTTGTAGAAGTGCTACCGATCCGAAGAAATTCTCAAAGTAGAGTCTAAAACCTTTTTTTAGATCTAAATGTTGTATAAGTCCTAAAACATCTGCTCCTTAGCCTAATCCTGTAGAAGGTAAGCAAGTAGAAGCACCGCAGTATGGTTTGGCATGATGAACATAACCTGATAGATCAGCTGCTACCTAGGCTTTGAAGCTGAATTTTATCAGCTTCCCTATAATAAAATGCTTGGCCCCATGTCTGCCACAGTAGGGTATAATGCATTCACTTATGCTAACCACACGGGTGAAGGTGAGATACGGAAATTGGCAACACACTACCAGGTCACTTGGACCGCTAGTTTAAGAAATATCAAGCAATGATTGCCTAGTGGTTTTCGCTTGTTTTTGGTACGTCACATCCAATCTGACATGTGATTTTCACATGGCGAACGAGTGAATCTTATTGCCGTTTCTAATGTTCAAGCGTTCTTTTAGTGTTCTGGGCGTTTATGTATGTGTGGATTGTGTTTCGCATTTCAAGCTATTTTATTTTAGTGGTTGAACTCGCAACAGCTACAAGGTTTCTGCATTTCGATTTGCTTGTCTTGGTGGAATTCAAGGATGTTTTGCGATATAGAGGTGAGCATTTAAAGTTTCATTCACGTTTAATTGTATGAAATTTTTTAGCATACTGAAGTCACAAAACTATAAGAAAAACATTTCTTTTTTTATTTACCCACAAGCATGTTTTCATTGTATTGTTGTTGTACAATAGTTCGGTAAATACAGATGAGCAATGTGGGACTTTGGCTTGCAATTTGAGGAGGATAATTTTTGTGCGATTATTTTTAATAACATGGCTTTTTCACCTTTATTTTCAGAACAAATGTAGCTGAGAGGGGTTGAAATATTCTTGCAAGTTTCCAAGCTGTTGTAGTAGCTACTTTGTGGATTCCACTGATGTTGTGAATCCATATTTTTATAAGTTTCCAAAATAACCTTTCAAGATTTTTCAGACGTGGAAGAGTATTTGCAAGGTGCCAGATGGCGTAAACTGTGACACTTTATGTGTGTGAAGATCACTTCTTGCAGAAAGATTTTGTGAATCAAAGCAGGCATAGACTAAACAGGGGTGCATACCCGAGACATTTAGAGGTTATTCATTCACACCTTGGAAACAATGAATCAAATGTACTGATTTTGAAAATGTTGTAGGTGGCACTAGTTTTGCTGAGGAAACAAGTGCAGCAACAACAAACAACTAATCATTTGTGTCACCTTCGGAGTGTGAATATTCATTTCTGTCTTCACCATCTCTGCCTTCACCATCATCTAGTAAGGAAAATGGTGTTATGGGTACTGGAGTTTCAAAAGTAGAATTTACTCCAAGAAAGTCAAAAATGTACAAAATTCATAGATACACTGCAGCTAAAATGACAAAATTAAAAGCAATGTTGGAACATGTTAAAGATAAGTATAAAACCTTAAAAGAATTGTAGGAAGGAAATAAATTTGCATTTATTGAGGAAAATTTGTACAGTGTTAACAAATCTTTCATTAGCAGCCAGTTTAGAAATGCCCAAAAGCTGCCAAGTGCGAGACGATGGATGTTAGAGGATAAGGTTTTTGCATTTTCTCTGCATGAAGTCTCCGTGTGTACAGATATTTATCTGTTTATTTTTCTCTACCATCTGTAAGGCTTTTTAAGTCTATTTTGGCTGCAATTCCATTTGAGCCTGGTTTAAACTCTGATGTCCTCAATATTATGAAAGTTGAGGTTGAGGCAATGCATGATAATGACAAATATTGTGCTGTTATTTGATGAGATGTCTCTAGAGAAAGGATTATATTATGAAGCAAACAGAGACATATGTGGATTTGAAGATGTGGGACATTTGGGAAGAATAAATAAACAAGCAAATCATGCACTTGTTTTTATGGTAAGAGGTGCCCGTAAAAGTTGGAAGCAAGTTGTTGCATACTATTTTGTTGCAAATACTGTTACAAATAACACAGAGGTGTTAATCATATATATATTATAGGCAAATTGCAATTGCTGAAAGTTTTGTTTCCTGTTTGTGACCAAGGCCCAACAAATCAGAAGGCAATGCAAAATCTCTGTAATCAGATATGTTGTCCCAAGCTCTTTTCAATTTTTTGTAAATAGTCCGCCAATTTCAGATATTGTTGATGTACCCCACCTAAAGTGCACCAGAAATGTCTTCATTGAAAACAAAATTCGGTTTCTTACTGGAAAAAAAGCCAAGATGGAATATATCGAAAAGGTTTTTCAATTGGATCAGCAGAAGAAATTTAAAACTGTCGAAATTGAAGAAACAACATTTTAACTTCAAAAAGTGTATAAACACTGCTACGCATTAGGAACTCCAGCTGCCGCACAGTGCTGAGTCGTCTGGCCACTGCCGCACGCTGAATGTGCTGAATCCTTTTTTGTGCTGTTTTCTCTTGCGCAGGCTCTCAGTTGTTATCAAAACAACACACACTTTCCGTCCTTTAAAATCCAGGCTTTGAACCTGCACTGACAGAGTTAAAAGTATTGTTTTTATGGTTTTTTATTTTTATTTTTTATTTATTTATTTTTTTTTGTTTATATATTTACTTTTTGTTACCTGTTACTTTTCTTTTGTTTTTATTGTTTTCTTTCATTAGTAATTTTTCTGTATGTGTTATACATTTTGAAGCATGGGGTCACACACAGTCCTACATCACATTCTGTGCACATGATGCGACTGTCACGCCTTTGTTTTCTGGCCACCAATATATTACAGCATCGCCGTGCATGTTTTGCCGTCAGTTTTTCCGCAGAACTCAGAAATGTGTTGAAGCATAAACTAAAGAGATACACATCTTTACTATTATGGTTGAAGTTAACACAGAGGGTGAATATGCAGAAGGATTTTTGAGGATACTGCAATAATATTTTGACCTGCACACGCTTTGCCAGTCGGGCGCGGACCCCAGGACGGCCCGCTGTGCAAGTAGCCATTGGCTTCCACAACACGTGAAAAATCTCACAACAGAAGTTTTGAAATGCTATCTAGTAGACACCAAAATAAACTTCTAAGTATCCAGAACAGGACCCATGTTGTGGCAATCGCTAATTTCAAACATGATTTAACAACGGACAAGAGAACCCGATATAGCAGCGCGATGCACTGGTGCGTCCTTAGCAGTGGTGGCACGGCAAACTCTGACACACCTGTGCGTCATTAGCAATACAGGCACGGCAATGCTTGACGCACAGGTGCATTGTTAGCAGTGAAAGGGTTAAAATAAAAGTGAAGATGGCTGCAGCTCAACTTAGTCACACAGTTGCTGTGTGTTTTGAGACTTACGTTGTGCTTGAGGCATTACCTTCCAAGGTCACTGCAGAATTTGTTGACAAGATAGACACTCTGTTTGATTAACTTAACAGTGCACAGACTTCTGGTGACTTCAAGCAATTTAAATGTGCCCTGACCACAGATTCTCTACATATTGAGATGTGGCAAACTATTTCTGAAGAATAGTTGGAGAGTAATAAACCTTGAAACAGGAAGGGATAAAACTAAATTGTTTAGTTTTATAGCTGGATGGCATACGACTGTTAGGTCCAGGATATTTATACGGAATATGTTAAAGAATGTGGGGTTAAATTTTTGAGTACAAGAGCTTTCAACCAAGACCCACTAGAAAACAATATTTTGCTGTGTGAGGCAACATGGTTAAGCAAATACTGTCCAACCTGTTTTCAGTTTAAGGCTGCATTAAAAACTAATTGAAAATAATGTCTTTACCAGCCAATTTGTTTGGTAATTGTGAACTGCACTCCCATCAATAATTAACAACAATTTTTAGTGTACCAATGTATTGGAAACAAAATTTAGATGATGATTCTATTAATTTTTACTTTTGCTTGTCAGATAATCCTTCTGATGATGTACTTCATGACAAACAAGCTTTGGCGTATGTAACTGGTTATGTTTTGAGAAAAGTAGGAGTAAGATCAGACAGTGATTGTGAGGAGTGCAAAACAAATGTGTTGTCATGTAACATTGCAGAAGATCATTTGTTTACCAGTTGTAAAGAAACTGACCTCGTGCATTCACGTTTGGTTTATGCCAATAAAAATGTTATGTTTTTTAAAGAATGTTCATGAACATTTGTATAACGTTTTAGGTAAAAATGGTTATTTAAATAATTTGGAGAAAAAGTTTTGCTCAATTTTCAAGCTACCTAGTGGTATATTGTTCTGCAAAGTAGATTTGTCTGAAGAATTTTTATTAAAAAAGTGTGTATGTTTCTTAATGTATAAATATGTTGTAGATGAAAAACAAAAAATTCAAAATAAAAGAAAATGTATGAAAGGCCATGTAAAGAAGGTGAAACAATTTAAACTGTTGTACTTGTTTTGAATATTGCTTAATATATTGTGAAATAAAAGCAATGATTTATTTATTTGTATATTTTTTAATTTTGATTCCTTCGTTTCTTCCATCACCATATTATTAAATGACTTCGCTCAGTTATGACCTTACCTAATTGCTTTACGGAAATGGTGAATTTAGTAAAATTGTAATAGAATATGGCCTGTTAATATTCAGTAACTTTTATGAAGGCGAATCGGTTAAATTCATTTTCAGACGCTGGGCAAGGGGTAGCTATGGAAGGCGGACAGTTTGTAGTTCTTTACCAGATCACTTGGAGTGCTGCGAGTGACTTTTGTTTCTGCTGTTTAACATTGAGGGTGCACTTCTGTTCTTTAGTGTTCTGTGATGCTAACTGTCGGACCCAGATTCACCTATTTGAAATTATAATTCATGTCAAAGAGAGGGCGCACTTTGAATAACCGGTCACTCCCATCATTGGTAGAATTGTCCGCTATACGTAGTACACTCTTGATTTGATCCAAACGATTTTGACGAATTGCATTTGCAATTAGGGTCACATGTACATCGGGATCAGTCTTCCAATAAAGCCTTCTTGAAGGGAGGCAATGATACTCTGACAAAAGTATAATGCCAACAATGCATAAAATCTCATCAGCAGAAAAATATATGTCGTGCCATAAATGTTGATCTACGTATCTGTTTCTTTTAGTCACAATGTGATATAAAAGATTACTTATAAAATCAGCCTGAAAAGTATGGCAGGAGAACTTATTGTATTCTTCAAGAAATCTTCTGCATTTGAATGACTCAGATTCCATTTCAGGAATCCTGTGTGATAGGTCATTGCTTTTATGCCACTCGACAGAGGATATTCGTTTGGATTTTTGACTGCAATGAATTGCAGTGTCAGAGTTTGAGCTCCTTGAAGTGGTTTCTTCACTTACTCGTACGTCATCTTCCACTTTGTCTCCAATAAGATGCCTCTCTTCATTTCTTGAAAATTGCAAAATCGTTTTGGGGCGCAAAATTCTGGCAGGACGATGATCAGGTTCACAAGATACTTCCTCATCCGAGTTGTCAGAATCTTTGTCCATATCAGCATTAGAATGTTCATCAGGCAGACAAATAGCGATATTGTCTGGGCACATGCAGTCATTTTCCAAAAGTTCTAGCACTTCATGCAAGAACAAACCATTTCACGTGGTACTTCATGCCTCATGAAAACTTGTCAAAATATAAAATATAAGCCGAGCTACCCTAAATAATTCATCGTTGAAATTTAGTGACCATTACACAAATGTCACACTCAATGTGTTTAAATCTTGGCAAGTGAGATTATACACAAATATATTTTTTTTTAAATGTGATGTTGAATGAGCCCAGTGGCAACTTGAGTTACCAAAGACATATATATTACTCTAACGAAAACAAATATAATATTTTTGCACAAATATTTTTTTCTAAACCTATTTCTGAATGTATTACCTTTGATAAATATATTATCAACACAAAAAGGTAACTACATGCAAGAGAAAACGTACATTGTAAAGAACATTGTGCCCTAACAGTTTTCAGCATGCACGCACATCAAGACATGAAATGTAACTGAATCTAATCTCGAGAGAAACGGATAACTCACCAGAAGATAAGTAGAAGTATGTAATTACAGTATACAATTAAAAACCACTTTTGCATCAATTCTGCGAATCTAGAACAAATTATCTGATGTGGCAACTTAAGTTGCCACCGAGCCCCAATGGGTTAATGTATGAATGGAACAATAAAGGATTATAGCGAAAACGTTATTAGTTGACAGAAGAACAATGCAAGAAAAAGATAGGGGTTATAGCTCATACTGTGGCGAAAACAGGACAGTAGATTATCGCATAAAAAAGTATTATTGCTACAAGAAAGTGGAGATTGCAGAGTGGTGGTAGGTGTCTGTCAGTCGGATGGGGGATAGTAGAAAGACGCCGAGACTTTTTCTAAGACAGCCGAGCTATAAAGGGGTCCGCTCAACCCACTCACCCCCCATAAAATTGCAGGAGTGAGCAATGTTTTAAGTGCTCATGCACGTTGTTCAAACAGTTTCGTTTATAATATCTAGATAGACTGGCCTGTACACTGCAGTGATCACGTTTTGGCCGCATATTTGCTCAAATTCCACAGACCGTGAAGACGAAAGGGCGTAACCCCACCACCGTATATAAATCGTCGCACCGAAAATGCAATGGCAATTTTTTTGTCGCATGAGCAAGCACATCATTGGTTTAAATATCGCCCTCCCACCATGCCCCATAGCTGATTTGACACAGAGTGAGGCACTTGGATTAGAAGAGAGAGTTAAAGCTTTGGTTTTGTTGCGCTTATAGCTCCGGAATCACTTAGCTTTTGCGTTTCAAAGATAAACATGCAATTACTTGTGTCTCGAACTTCTTGTGACTGGCATCCCGAGCTGCACTTGTAATGTCTTGCATTTCTAGCTTGAACTTGCAATGACTTGTATCTCTGATTGCACTAGCCTGAACTAGCATTTTACTATCAGCACTAGACCCATGTTGAAAACTCTTGTCTCTGAGTTCATCTTAACTTGTGCTCTGACCAGCACTTTGACTACGGTCTCGCCTGATTCGGGAATCGGGATCAGTTTATCACCATGTAAACGTGACATCGCTGACGCTACAGTGGGTGCTCTGGTCGTGCATTGTCATCCAGCCAGGATGACCGAGGAAACGACAACTGAGACGGGTCGGGTATTTTGTAAATAAATAACATGACCCTGCTTTTAAGAGCTGTCACTAGTCATGAAAATAAGTTTCTGTTGAAATGTGTTTGATGAGTCTACGAAATAAAGATCGTGATACTTTTTTTATACCAGTTGCTATAACCAACCAATTTCGTCATGCGAATTTATGGAGAATTACCTGTTCAAATAAATAATTTTTTTTTTCTTAATAACGGCACAACATTTTTTGATTAAATTTAGATCTTTGATAGCGTAAACGACATGTAAAAGCATGGTTCAGGTTTCATTTTCATTGAAATGCCTGGCTGTTCAAAAATTTTTAAAAATTGAACATTTTACAGCTTCCTACAACTACAGTTGTGAAGATAGAATTTCTTTTTTCTTCATGAAAAGTGCTCATCAAAAACCAATCTTTAAATAAGATCAGGTTGAATTTTTTGAAAATAAGGTTTTTTTTGGGGAATTTGGCATATTCGCCCACTTCGAATTTCCTGCGCTTCATGAACGTAATGTGAGATGTGCTTCAAGACAGTTGCATGCTGCATATGTTAGAATTTGTATATTTTTTAAAATTTCTTTGTTGATTTCTTGCATCGGAGCTTTTGGTATGTTTACAAATTCATCTTTACGAAATTATTTAAAACCTCTTTGGTAATCCATATTTTTTGCTTGTGTTGCAAGGAATGTACTTGCATTCTCAATGTATTGATGTATTTTCTTTCAAGTAATCCACAAACCTTAATTTAATTTAGTCCAATTAATTCTTCGCTCCTAAAAATATGATTCATGTAATATAACAGAAAAAATGGTAGCCTTCAGAAAATATCAGACGGGAATGCAACTATGGCATTCCGCCTGCAAGTTGGCAGCTGTAGTTCTGTGAAATACATCCCATTGTTCGGTTGTGATTTAGCTGTATGAAACGCAGTTATAATGTCAATTTGTTATTTGTCTTCATATTTGCTTCAAAATATTTAGTTTTTATACCTAATGTTCTATGATTTGTAATGAGTTTTTCAAAAAAAATGATGACTGAGATGTGTGAATTTGGAGAGAGATTTTTACAATTATTATTTGAACCTCCCATCAACAATTGTAGACATTCTCATATGCTCCACTCCACACTATAATCTCATAGGTTGCTAATGTTGAGAATAAAGCATAGTATAAAATGAATAGTTGTTTGGTTCGTTGTGTGTATTTTTTGCAATATTTGTCTCATTTGTGGGTTT
Source organism: Acheta domesticus (assembly GCA_031308135.1). Taxonomy (NCBI): domain Eukaryota; kingdom Metazoa; phylum Arthropoda; class Insecta; order Orthoptera; family Gryllidae; genus Acheta; species Acheta domesticus. The sequence goes on along the minus strand of JAHLJT010009419.1, from coordinate 138,439,251 downwards.
CAAATAAATTAAGTCCCTGATAACATTTATATTGTCATTTTCAGTTGTCATATCAATTTTTGCTGATATTGTGGTCCTGACTCCCCCCTTCCGAAATTGTTAAACCCGTGTGCAATATCCCTACCTTCAGTTACATAATCAACAAACTGTTCCGTATACATTTATTTTAGAGGTCTATCAGAGTTATTTTTATTTAAAGTTTCGTTTTTAAATGTCTTTAATAAATTATTGCATTGAGAATTCTCTGACAATTTTGTTATAGTAATCTTCTGCAGCAGTAGTTTCAGAGTGTTTTTATGCAATATGTATTTACTTTTAATTGAAGTGTTATCAGGATTGTACTTCATTTTTTACACAAGTTTTTCTGGGTATTGCACCCTTTAATAAGTATAATTCTTTTCTCACTTCTTTGTTATTTTAAAATTTCATAATTTGAGTTGATTTATCAATTACTTTATCAGTTGCATTTACAATTGTGCTTACAATTTACAAAATTAGATATCCACACAAAATGAATGCTGAGATTTTATTACACGACACAGGTTTGATGATCCACACAGAATCTTGGTTCGACACCCAGTGAGTACGAATCTGTGCTTGGCAAGAGATGGAAAGTAAAAACTCATTTGGAAGATGTATGCATTCTACATGCAACCACTGAAAAGGATGACAAAAAAATAAAGCTTAACATTACAAATAGCAGCGTAGTGTACAATTTTATCTGGTTTTGTGTAAAAGGTACTCAGTGCATTGAACTACAGTATGATTACCTTTTATTTTCAATTGTAAATGTATTTTGTATTGTAATGTGTCCTATATTTAATGTTTTAGACAGCCCTGTATTATGTCGTAGGAACAACCTTTATTTCTTGTTATATATCCTTTATTAATAAACAACATTTTTGAAATCTTCCTTTTCCCATCATGTCTATATAAAGTCCAAAGGGATTATCAGTTGGTTTTTATTTAGACATCTGATGATGGGGATATGAAAGATTCCTGAAACACTATGTTTGAAACAAAATTTTAATAATAAATGATTGGTAACATGAATAAAGGTTGTTCATTTGACACAATAAATGGCTGTGTAAAAAAAAGGTAGGATGTATTGCAACATAAATTTAAGAAATTAGGACAGCTAGTTAATTTTATTAAAATACATTTATATCTATTTCAGGACCCAATATATGTTCTGGAGAACAATATTCCAATAGATTCTACTTATTATTTAGAAAATCAACTTTCAAAACCTCTATTGAGAATATTTGAACCAATTTTGGGTGATAAAGCAGAATCCCTTCTTCTGAGTAAGTACAATTTATGAAATTGTTTTTATTGTATATTCATTTATTTCATAAAACAGGCAACTGCCCCACATGGAAAGAATTACAAGTATAATGTATGTATACAAGTGCATATAATGTTGTAAGTATACAGTAGATTGTTGAATTGTAAGAATGATGTTGTCAACTCTATATTTATGAAGTTGAAATCTGTGCCATTGAAGCTTATTTTTGCCTTAGAAGTTTATTTCTACCTTCTTGTCAGAATTCAATTTATATACAGTTGAAAATAGTCTTGAAATAAGTCGTACATCTTTGTGTGCTCAAAATTATTTTTCTTTGCATCTAAAGATATCCAACAAAGTGAGCTGTAGATTATTTCACTTTTTTAGAAAATTAGAGATAACTCTGTTTATGTTCATGTTAAACAGATTTCCGCCTAGAGCGGGTTTTACTATATTTTAATATTAATATTTAAAACAAAAGTAATACTCCTACATTTTATTTCCAACAAGTGAAATAAACATGCTGTTTCATAAACAGTCCATAAAATGTTTATAAGAAAAATATTATTTTGAATAAAAAACAAATTCAAACTTCTTTCAAACATTTTCCACAACAGAGTATTAATAGTGCATTTTGATGGTATTCATCTTAATAATCAGTTTTGGGTAAATTTTCTCATGTTCACCCCAAATTATGTTTTGCTGAAGATAGTTGCCATCTAACAATGCAGGTGGCAGTAAATGTTTTATCAAAATAAAAAGTGACCAAAACTATCGAAAGAGAAGAGGAAGCAGATAACTGCAATTCTCTCCTTAAACGGTCATTCGCTTGCTTTCAATGGGACCAAGTTTAACTTCCTGTATATGTTTCAAATACATGCTAAAATTTGCAAGCAATTTAAACATGGTTAATTCAAAGATAAACTGTGTTAAATGTTTAATCGAAGGTTGTGAAACCAGCAAATTAGCAAACCTAGTGAATATAAATAAGTTGAGTTCTTTTTTAATTAATCAGATGAAAATTGCTATTTATTGAGGAAATCCTTAATTGTAAATTATTGAGAAGTTTGAGAATGAAATACATTTAAACATCAGTAAGCAAGAGTTTTTCTTCATTGGTTGTAGGAGGAGATCACACACGTAGTAAGACTGTTGTGACTTCAAAAGTCGGTGCACTATCTGCTTTCACCAAAAAAAAAGAAACTTGCATTGGATGCAAAGCAGTGTTGCATACCAATGGAGCATTGTGTTCTCATTGTTCCTGTCAAGAAGCTAAGTTGTACCAGCAGGAGTTATTCCGTTTCCGTGAACTTGAGGACAAATTTTCTCGTCTGTGGACTCAGTGTCAACGCTGCCAGGGAAGTTTGCACGAGGAAGTTTTATGCACCAGGTAATATGCTTTCATATAAAGTACTTCTGTGTGGAAATGTTTATAATAAGTAATATAAAATTAAATGTTGTTCCGTATTTCATTCTGGTTGATGAGTTTGTGAGCTTATTTCAACAGAATTCATGTGTCCTCTGTTTTGGAAGAAATCTTATCGATTCTTGACAATCTGGTCCATACGATCCAACCCAGTGGTTCTCAAAAGATGTTTTGTGATATGTGGGAGAGCCACAAAATAATTTAATACTGAAATTATGTAGACTTCACAATTAAAATACAAGCTGATCAATTAAAAATATTCAATCAGTAATTATAACTTTTTGTAATATAATGGGCAATGTAGGCTTGTTTTTGTTTGCTCAATAGTTCAATGCAAGGAAATATTGGAGATGAAAGTTGCTTATGTTGTTGTTGTTGTTCTCTCTTTTTTTCCCCTTCCTTTCTTTCTTTTTTTTCCTTTCTTTCTTTTAATTTATTTTTTTTATATATAATTGTCACCATCCCGTCACCTTGTTGGACCTTGTTCTTTGAACAAATTTAATTATTTATTTTTTTATTGAGCTGATGCTGAATCTCCTTGTTGGCATAGGTACACTATTGAAAAGTGATAGTATAGATGGTGGTGTATATCATTTGAAATTCTAATATAGGCAGTCACGCTGCAAAGTTCTCCATGGCTAAAGAGTGCTGTGTCTCCAAAGGTTTCAGAACTATTGATATAAATATTGCTTCATTTTGATCTTGGTTTACATGAATTCCAAGAACCTAATTTGGAACTTGTATTATCCAAAATAACATGTTTAAAGAACATATTTGTTTGCTTCTTATTGCTGAATATGTATTTATGCCTTAATAATTCTATATGAATGGAGTGTGGAATTTCTTGTATGTTCGTTCCATCATGAGAAGTACTGTATTTGCCAGTTTGTAAAATACTCCCCTTCCCCCAAAAAAGCAGAAGTATGATGTTGTAGTAGTAATATTACTAGTGGCCAGAGCAGCAAAAATGCTACTTAACAAAACCATATGATGATGAATAACACATCACTGTCACTTAGAACTGGAAACTATTATTTCGAAATTAGTCATATTATTTTTAAACAACTCAAGAAAATTGGGCATTGGCATAAAAGGCACATCAATGAATAAGAAATTCCCTTTTTATAGAGAAATATGCGAGGGAAAAACAATGCATCTTATTTGTCAGCAAGTACAGTAATTTGTCATTAAACTGAGAAGTTGAGCATTTTGGCTAAATGTAACTCTCTGTAACCTATCAGATCTATTATTTTGGTTTCCTGAATACCCTATTTTGTGCTATATTTGCCTTTACTGTCATGGCCGTGAATTGTGATCAGACTGGATATTTTCAAGGTCGTTTTGTGAATTCACTTTTATACATAAACTAGCTGGTACCCAGCACCTTGCTGCCTCAGAAGAAATAATTGTGGAAATATTCCTCTCCCCTCTTTCTTTCCTCCTCTCTCTCTTTTCCCTCTCTGTCCTGTTCCCCACTATCTCTCTTTTCCCTTCTGTGTCTTTTCCCCTCTGGGTCTCTTTTTCCCTCTGTTTCTATTTTTCCCTGTGTTTGTTTTCCTTTCCGTGTCTCTTTTCCCCCTCCATGTCTCTTTTCCCCTCCATGTCTCTTTCCCCCCTCCATGTCTTTTCCCCCTCCGCATCTCTTCTTCCCTCCGTTTCTCTTTTATTCCCCATTCTCTCTCTCTTCCCTCTGTGCCTCTTTTCATTTTGTGTATCTTTTTTCCATGTGTCTCTTTTTTCCCTGTGTCCCTCTTTTTCTGTGTGTCTCTTTTTCCCTCTCTTTTTTCCCATGTCTCTTATTTTCATGTCTTTTTCCCCTGCATGTCTCTTCTCCCCTCCATGTCTCTTTTTTCCCTCTGTGTCTCTTTTTTCCCTCTGTCTCTTTTTCCCTTCTGTGTCTCTTTTTACCTTTTGTCTCTTTTTACCTTTTGTCTCTTTTTTACCTTTTATCTCTTTTTTACCTTTTGTCTCTTTTTACCTTTTGTCTCTCTTTTTACCTTTTGTGTCTTTTTCCCCGCTGTGCCTCGTCTCTTTTTCACTTTGTGCCTCTTTTTCCCTCTGTTCCTATTTCCCCCTGTATCCTCTTTTTCCCTATTTTTCTGTCTCTTTTTCCTTCTGTATCTCTTTTTCCTTCTGTATCTCTTTTCTCCCTTTCTGTATCTCTTTTCTCCCTTTCTGTCTCTTTTCCCCTTCGTGTCTTTTTGCCGTCATGTCTCTTTTTCTCTGTCTCGTCTTTCCCTGTTTCTCTTTTTTCCCCACTTTTCTGTCTGTCTCTTTTTCCCCTCTGTGTCTCTTTTCCCCTCTGTGTCTCTTTTTCCCCTCTGTGTCTCTTTCCCCCCCTCTGTGTCTCTTTTTTCCCCTCTGTGTCTCTTTTTCCCCCTCTGTGTCTCTTTTTTCCCCTCTGTCTCTCTTTTTTCCCCTCTGTCTCTCTTTTTTCCCCTCTGTCTCTCTTCTTTCCCCTCTGTCTCTCTTCTTTCCCACTGTCTCTTCTTTCCCACTGTCTCTTCTTTCCCTCTGTCTCTTCTTTCCCACTGTCTCTTCTTTCCCTCTGTCTCTTCTTTCCTTCTGTCTCTTCTTTCCCTCTGTCTCTTTTCCCTCTGTCTCTCTTTTCCCATCTCTCTTTTTTCCCTGTCTCTTTCCCTCCTCTCTTTCCCCCTCTCTCTCTCTCTTTTCACCCCTCTCTCTTTCCCCCCTCTCCCCTCTTTTTTCCTTCTCTTTTTTTGCTCTGTGTCTTTGTTCCTTCTGTCCCTCCTTTTCCCTCTATGCCTCTTTTTTCCCTTTCATTTTTCCATTTCCTCTCATCAACGTGTGTTGTCTGCTTCTGTCCTCCTTGACCTCGTCCCACGTCACTTGGCAACGCCCAGGAACAATGATGCTCAGGTGGTGGCAATTCAGGCAGTCACCCAATTAAGAGTGCAAGGAATAAGTTGACATCGCAATTGGTTGAATTTTACGACAGTGGATTAAGCATGAAGCAACAAGCTAACCTTTTCTGTTCATGTATTTGAAAATTTTCTTTTATAGAAACCTTCTCCCGACAATTACAAACACACAAAAAAAAAAAAAAAAAAAATAATAATAAAAAGGATTATCCTATTTGGTGCAGTCATTTGGTAGTTATGCATGTACATACATTGTGGCTATTCATTATATATATATATATATATATATATATATATATATATTAATATGTATATGTTGTTATATATATATATATAACAACATATACATATTTATATATATATATATATATATATATATAATATATATATATATATATATATATATATATATACTGTAAATATATTGAGGGTTGATAAAGATTCCTTATACTTGTACTTGTACTTGTAAAACACTAGATTAAAGAGCTCCATATAAAGTGTCATGATCACATGTGAATGAATATTCATTTTTGATTTTATTTTCAGTCGAGATTGTCCAATTTTCTACATGAGAAAGAAAGTACAAATGGATTTAGTGACCCAAGATAAAGTAATACAACGATTTGGCAACCCAACCTGGTGATCAAGATGTGTAGAGAGAATTCTGGACATTAAATGAATGCGATAAGAAGAAACTAAAATTTTTTTTTTAAAACATACTTACGCATCCTGTATTGTCTGTATATATGTTGTACAAATGTTTTCCATTGTTTTACTAGATATCTCAATAAAATAATTAAATTAATTATTCTATGGAATTTTATTTTGAGGTAGAATTGTTATTTAGTACTAACAGTTTGTATAAAACTTTTCATTATTTGTTTATTGGCAATTTATATAGGCTATCACCCAATTAATACATAATTCAAGAGTTTATGTAATTATGGAACAATAGACAAAATTCTTGCTGTCGGGGCAAGCCAATAGAGTTCTATTTGGTAGTGAAATATAACTAATCTATTGACCTGTTTTAATTTTTGAAGAGAATTATTAAATTATAATAATAGGCAGTTGCTCAATTACAAGCTTTTACAATGACAAGGTACAACCATAAGTTATTTAAAATCAATTAACAGATAATTTTTAATCAGTTGTGCAATATTTTGCTCTGTAACAAAATGTATTTCAGTATTTATTGTAAATTTATGTGCAAGTAGACACATTCTCCATACTGCGGCATTACGCCAAATATATTTTAGAGCAGTTGTTACTGAAAAGGTATAATGATTTCCTTTCAGTTGATGCGTTGATATCTTTGGAAACATGCAAAATAATCAAATACATTGATACACAGTTGTTGTTGTTACATGTTGCATTAAAAAGAAAAGTCTGATCTTGTAGTTGCCTATGAGATTCAAGTGAGTTTAACCCTTTAAGGATGAGAATTATTTTTTATCAGAAACTTTAAATTTCTTTAGATCTTTTAATCCAACTACAGTAAAAATCTGTTTTTATGTTCCCGCATTTTACATTTCTTGTCTTTTACGTAATTTTTTGTTGGTCCTGCTGTTAAGCCTATATATACAATATAGGCAATATTATCCTCTTCCTGCAATTTACAACATATGAAGAATGCTTCCCGTTTATTATGTTATTTTTTTCTCCTTATACTTCTTTGTCTCTTATACGTGAGTGTTATATGGAGAAAAATACTTGGTGGAGAGAAAGTTATGTAATGCTGCTGCAAAGAACAGATTTTTCGAAAGAGAAACTAGTACTGATACCGAAAAAGTGCTCCAAAAAAAAAGTAAATCCTGTTCCAAAATGTAGTAAATTGATACATGTATGTAGCAAACTGGCAAAACTTTGAGTTCATCATCAATCGCGGAATATTAATTTAGGAGAAAATTGGCTGAACTGTTTTGGTGCTAGTGTTGACCATAGATGAATAAACATGTTTCGCTGTCAATTGTTTCTTGATTTCAACACAAAACACAGATTCTGGCTACATCACATGTTATCGGTAGTAATTTCCTGTATGATTTGTTCACTATTTTTTTACTAGGGCCTGCCAATTAGTTTTACTGTTAAAAATTTGACATTTTCCAGCACACAATTACAATACTTCCTCTTCTTAAGAAATAAGAGCAAGAAAGAAAAACAGCCACCATTGCAGTAAATAATGTAAATACTTGCCTAGCATATCGTTTTTTAACTTTCCTGCATTTAATAATTTTTTTCCATCTGTCTCCTGAAAAGTGTTAACCCTTTGCCCCCGGAAGGCATCTCTGAGATGACATCACGGAAAAGGAAATTTCATGCCATTTACTGTAAAAAGGGAAATAGAGACTGCAGAGTCTGCAGAGACAGAAAAAGTGGAAGGAAAACATTTTTATATTGCCAGACTTCAAAAATGTAAAAGCAAATGTAAACGTAATTTTTGCTTACATAATTTTCCATGCTTAAAAAAGATTCTGTCTTCTAGAAACAAATTTTCAAATATTTAGTTCACAGTGAGACTATTGCTAAACAAATTACGAACAAATACAAGATTGTTTTAAAAAAACGCCAATATAATGAAGTGCTAAGCGTCTCCTTCCCAGAACGCGAAACAATGGCTGAGTTGACAGAGGTGCACAGCGTGCCAATCCTCCGAGCCAGTGTGCCATTTCCTCAGGGATTAAAACTAGCCTAAGCCACACTTGGACATAGGACTGATAGTGTTAAAAGCTAGACAAGTGCATGTGACTGGTTTGCCAACTTGTTTCATTTAGTGTTCATTGCTTCTTACTGCCTCATGTTCCTTGTTTTCAGTTTTGTTTGCTGTGTGTTTTGCATGTAGTGTCAGATCCCACCATATAAATGGCACCATTCTGGAAATAATTTGTTAGAATGCATATTATTATATTTTTCATTAAAACATTGAAGGGAAAAAATTACAATAATGAAAACTAGTGCAATTTTTTTCTCTGGAAATTTGAAGTTCCATTGTAAAATAGATTGACAAAAGTGAGAAAGAAACCGCATTTGTAACTATCTGATTATAATCTGTATTCATAAGCTTCAATTATTTCACCCAGAACTGATTTCAGTCTTTCCCCCCCCCCTTTTTTTTTTGTTGTTGTTGATAACCAGGACCTGATAACAATGAGTAAATGCATGAATAATGATAAACAAAACTTAATTCAAAACTATAACTTATATCTTAAAGTTTTCAATGGAAACTGTATGAAATAGAATAAAAATTTTAATTTAAAAAATCTAATAACTACATTAATTTCTGTAAATGGACTTATTTTATTTCTAATAATTCAGAAGTAATACAAAAGTTCTAAAAGTGTTTAATATTTTCTATGAATACATTTGTTACACATTGAGTGCAATAGGGCTGCCAACAGCCCTAAGCTGAGATGACTGTAAATGGCCATGAGTCTGCCAGCAGATGCAGTGCTCAAAGAAATTCTAGCAATATTATTTCAAGTAACTAGTGATGTGAGTTCATGTACCCTCTGGATGAAACAAAATGTTTGAAGCATAGCTTTCAGATTGCTGTTTGCCTCCCAATATTGTGAGTGAATTTCAAATAACTGACAGTATTCATAGAAGACTATATATATTTGGTCCCTAGATGAAACCAATGTGCCCTGTGTGGGACATTACACCTCAATATGTTAAACATTTTACTTGATTGTGAAAGTTAAATTTTAAAATATTGGCATTTGACTCCTTAATGCCCTCCAAAATGACATACGAGTAATCTGTATCTCTAAGTTATGCCTATGAATAGCATTGTAAATCATCATATTTCTTTATTTTTACATTTCAATAGTCAGAAAACATTTTGTCAATGAACCAATTATAATATTGATTTTTTTAAAAATTTTATTTAATTATTACTATTATTTATTTTTCCATCCTTTTGTGACAATCCTAGTCAGTATTGCCATAGACTAAGGATGTATACATCTTTACTCTATGGTATTGCTGACTTTAAAAGTTTTCGTACTACTGCTGAAAGTATATACTGACTTTTTTTTGCTTGGAGAATTCTGTTGAACAATGGTCAAAATTATGGCAATATTATTTGCAGTTATGTTAATGGTAATATATCTGCAAAAATTTCATGAACACTCAAGTTCTTTAATTAATTATATCATCTGGTATAATTTTCATAATTGTATAGTTTTCTGAGAGAATATTAATGTATTGTTTTGTATTAAAATATTTCACATTAAGAGTAACTTGATTAGTTTTTTTACGAGAGTAAGTAGAAATCTTCAAAAAACACCATAGTACCTTGTGGTAGTGTGAGATTCTTACTTACTAAAACCACCTCCCTAGGCTTCTTCCTCCCCCCATGGAACTCCATGGGAAGAAAGTTCACGGGGGTGAATAGGACATGTACCCCCTAGCCTTTTGGTATCATTGTAGGATGCCATTCTTGCCCACTCCTCGTGTCTTTGCTTTATTATTTGAGCTGCGAAGCCCGCCACTGCTTCCCACTTCTCCTTAGAAACCAGCATTCCTCTTACAATGTTCTTGGGCTGCAGTTGCTGACAAAGATCAGTCCTCTCTTGCGAACTGAGGGCAGAAAAAGAAAACGTGTTCTACTTCCTCCACTACTGGGAGCAGTTAGAGCATGCTGGGTCTTCAGTCTGGTGAAAGCGAAAAGACATCAGAAACCATCAGAAGCCATCAGAAACAGCTGTGCTCAGTCAACAGCTGTGATAGATGGAAGTCCACCTCGCCATAGCTTTACTCTTCCTGAGCAAGTGATTGAATAGTACTTAGAAATTCTGGAGTAGAATAAAATTTTTAAAAAGTACCTCTCATCTGAAGAGATAGAGAAATTAAAAGTTTGGGACATTGCCTTCAGTTAAGGCTAAATGTACCGACACTAGTTCAATTTGTCGCCACCAGATGGCAGCACCAAATTTAGTGAAATTTACTTTACCGATAACATCTGAACAAATGGTCCGATTTTCGATCTGTAAACGGCATTTGAATCCTGTTTATAATAGAATTTATGCTACGAAGCCCTTTTTCCAAAAAATCTAGCAGAAACTCGATTTTTAAATTTTTTCTCGTACTTCCAGGAACAATTTCGAAAATGTGGGCTTATAGCGCGATGGCGACAAGCTTCCAGAATCCAACGCCATGTCAAACATGCAAATCGGATAAATAGCGTCGGAAAGTCGAATTTCGAAAAACACCTCACCCCACTCCCTCTTCCACGCCGACGGGACATCCGCCCCTTGTGGGCGGCGCGGCGCGGTCAAGCCGGCACGAGCGGCGACGGCCGAGGAGGCCGAACTTTCGGGGGCAGCCAGCCAGGCACCCCGGCACTTCGTTGATACTTGCGTCTCTTCGCATCTCAATATATTTTTCCCCTGCATATGAAACTAGTGATGCTGTAATAGGGGCAAACGGTATCGTATCATCTTTAATATAAAATAATAGTGATAATAGTAATACTATAGATAATAGTATAAAACTATTATCTTATTCACGTATTCCGTCTTCATTCGAATACCATCATAAGAATGTCTGATAAAAAGTAGTTACTTTTATATTCGATATAATTAATATTTTATTTATGGAATTTCAAATTGTGAACGTTTATTTTACTTTATCTCTCTTCTCAATCTTCGTACGAAGAGAAAGTTATATCGTGCGCAGGAAAACTCGCAATGCCGGGTCCTGGTAACGAAAATGTGGATAAATTCTATTGCTGTATAGTAGATTACTTCCTGTAACTCGTGGTGTAGCCAGAATCCATATTTTGTGGGTTCTTAATACCGAAAAATTGATAAAAAGAAAAACGTCCGTCCATGTCTTTGGTGTAAGTGAATAACACTAGCGTTTACACTGCTTACAAATTTTTCCAAACTGAAAAAGAAAGCTGTCAGTCGAAGCTCAGCGATTTTCAAAAACGTGCATTACTTTTTGGAGATACATTACACGAATCCCCCCCCCCTCCCTGATATTTTCAAACTTTTCTCAAATATCGCTCCAGATTTTTTCTTTACATTTCTCGTACAAATGGAATAAAATACACTTGTAAAGATAGCTTAGGTCCGATTTTCACTGATAACTGTGAATTTTCGAAAATTGCAAAAGATTGAATTTTTTCGGCGTTTTCCTACAACTACAATATCGACGATAGAGATTTTTCCTTCCTAAGAAATTTGTTGTACATAATTAGTTCTTTCATTAAGGTCATGAAATTTTTTAAAACAATTTTTGTAGTTTTGGTGCAAACTTGTATGCAATATATGCAACTTTAAAAGATAACTAAGCAAGATTTTTTCAAAACCGGCTCCAATTTTTTTCTTTAAACTTTTGGTAGGGATAGTGCGAAATGTACTTTAAGAGATGGTATAAGCGCTATTTTGCTCTATTCTTTTGTTTTTGCGAAAATTACACAAATGAAACTTTTAAATAGCCTGTCACGTCGTTTCTATTTACATTATGGGCGATTTGTTCACATTATTACATTTATGAGTACATGTGCATTTAAAGTTTTTTCAAAAACTCAAAAGTTTTCTTTGGAAATGAACTAGAAATTTCCATTTTCAGAAATGCTCAAACGCCAATTTTTTTTTGAAAAACTGTTCCCAATTTTTTGTTCAAAGTTTTTGTACGTATAGTGCGAAATGCACTGTAAGGAAACTAAATAATGCCGTAAACTACTTTTCGGGGGATGGAAGTTTGCAGTTGGGTTCTACATTACATTATTACTACTACTATGCAGCTCAGTGAGTAGCACCGAGTTTCAACTAGTTGTTCAAAATCGCGGTAGGGGCGCTTCTCCCTTATGGAATCGGAAGAAATAGTGCTTAGAAATACAATACTATTTAAAAGCTAAGTCCTAATGAAATATCTAGATAAAACTGTGTCAAAGAACAGGCCCCCCTGCTGTCCCTATAAATGAAAACCTAATACTGTCCTCCGAATTGTAGGACCTCCCCCCCAAGCACATTTGCAGCCTTCCCCATTTAGAAAACCACGAGCCGCGACTGCTCGAGCTGATGTACATAGACATTGTGTCACTTAAGGAAGGAGGAAGAGGCCTCAGACAAATTGAGGTCTCCTGGCACAACGCAATGGTCGGGATGGGAAAGTATCTAGTCAGCCATCAAGATGACCCTCTAATGAGGCAGGTCATGAAATCTGACCGAAGAATGGGAAACAGAGGCATTGTAAGTGTAGCAAGAAGCATTGCGAACAAGACTATGCAAGACAACCAGAATGACAGAGACACTGAACTTCTGATGCTACTTAACATGAAATTTGAGACACAGAAAATGTTAAAGAAATCGTGGAGGGACAAAGCACTCCACGGACAATATTTGAAACGAATGGACAAGGTGCAGATCAATAAAGATCAATCATACTCAATCATACATCAATATATACTCTCTGGTCAGGAGTCTATCGTCGTGGGGCGACGCTCTCAGCCAGCGTCGGCGGGAAACGTCCAGGAGCCGGACGTGTAGAGAAGCAGGGAATTGGAGATTGCCAAGGATAGCAGCTATTGTAATTAAGGAATCAATAAATTGTTGTTGAGTTAACGTGCAACTTTCATTTATGGACATAACACTTCATATAATTCCTTATCATATTATTATTATTATTATTATTATTATTATTATTGTTGTTGTTGTTATTAAACAACGCAACCAGAAAAAGCAAAGTTTGTAATTTTTTTTATTACTTAAAATTACCAGGCATTTTAAATTTCAGTTTTACAAAATATACTTATAGTCACTTTTTACTTTCCCGTATACGTACGTATACACCGAGTGATATACGTACTATAGGGAAAGTTATGTAATGCTGCGCGAAAAAATGGCCAATTTTCGCCAGAACAAAATTCGTTGCCGGGCCGTGATAACGAAAAAGTGGATAAATCCAGTTGCTAAATTAAGAAAAAATAATCCCCTAACACGTGGTATAGCCAGAACCCCCTTTTGTGGATCCTTGATACCGAAAAACCAATTGAAAGAAAAACGTCCGTCTGTGAACACTGCTAGCGCCTAAACCATGCGTACGATTTCTTCCAAAACGGATATTCCTTGGTCGATCTGGTTCGAGTCGAACCTTTGAGATTTTGAAAAAGATTCTTCAAAATTTGGGGGTACTTTACATTAAGCCGCCAGAACATTTTCAATGTTTTCTCAAAATCGGCTCCAATTTTTTTCTTTAAGTTTCTCGTAAAAACAGTGTGAAATACACTTATTAAGGTGGCATACGACCGATTTTCACGCATTACTCTGAATTTTAGTTTTTAGTGTACTCTGAGTTTTAGAAAAGTTTAAAAAATTTTCGGCGTCTTTCTGGAACAACAAAAGTGAAGATAGATATTTCTCTTTTAAATAATATTTGTTGTCCAAAGTGAGTTCTTTCATAAAGGTCATGTACATTTTTTTGAAAATTTTTGTAGTTTTTGCGCAATATATCGTGCAATATGTGCAATTTTTAAAAAATGACAAAAACAAAATTTTCTCAAAAACGGCCCCAAATTTTTTCTTTAAACGTTTGGTAAGTCTAGTGCCTATGAATTTTATGAGATGACGAAAACGCCATATTGCTCTATTCTTTTGTTTCTTCAAAAATTGGAAAAATGTTAGTTTTTTGACTTGTCTCTCACGTCGTTAATATTTACATTAGTGACGATTTTTTCACATAATTATATTTACGAATACATGTGCTTTAAATAATGTCAAGTAAAGTTTCTCGAAAACACAACCGTTTTTTGTGAAATGTAGCTCACAATTCCGCATTTTCAGAAACGCTCAAACGCCATTTTCTCATATATGGCTGCAAATTTTTTCTTGAAACTTTTGTAATGGATAGTGCTAATTACACTCTTTAATATGACGTAAAGTTTATTTTGGGTAATTTTTTTTTGTTTTTTCAAAATTTTTTTTGAAAGATCTCTCACATCTTTAATACGCACATTACCAGCAATTTATAAAGATTATTATATTTGTGAGTGTAGTTGCAGTTGTGTTTTGAAGTAACTTCAAACAAAGTATTTTGAAAACTCAAAAATTTTCTGTGAAAATGGACTTCAAATTTTGCATTTTTAGTAGCGCTAAAACGCAATTTTCTTTAAAACGGCACATATTTTTTTTAAGAAAATTGCCATTTAGGACTAGGTTTTTGTGTTCTTTAATATTATAAAATTAATATTTTCGTTCTACCTATAGGAAACCGAACAATTAAGAAAATGACAATAAAATGTGCTTTTGGCGGTGATAGATGGCAGCTGGCAAGAAAGAGTATGTGGCAAATCCGAATAGCTAGCGAAGACCCAAGGAAATAGAAAACTAATACGGGAAAGTCTCTGTCATTCTGTAGCACCATTAGTTCCTTTCTGTCACAGAAAAAAGTTAAAATTTGTTGTCCACTGTAATCTGTAGTCGAATTCGCGCCAGCAAGTACGGTACGTAGCCAACTCGCACATACATATAAAAAATCAACGGAGGGATTATTAGTATCCAAAAAATATTTCAAATTTAAAAAAATCAACCGAAAACTGAAAAACAAGTGTGCAATTTGGTATTTTCCTGACACATTTATCTTCCTTGATTTCTTTTCATGCAATGGTATTTGGTGACTTGTAGTAGTAAAGTTGGTACTTTGTGATTTATCTACATTCGCACGTGTTGCATGAGTCCACCAGAAGATGAACCAATGAAAAGGAGACGCAATGAAACTGCGTAAAAGTGGATGTTGTCGCGTAATTAGATCCAAAGATCGCGATCTTTGAGCACTGGCACCACCTGGGCACCACGGTGTAAGAAATATTTCTTACACCGTGATTACACCGTCACTGGCTTTGACCAGCACTGACCGACAGTGGAGCGATTCGTAAGAACGTGATAATTGTGTGCAGATTGCTTGCTATTAGTGGTGAACCGGATTTACGGTGTAAGGAGCGTAGTGTCTCGGGGAAGGCTCATATTAAAAACGTTTAGTTGTGCGAGGTTAATTACTACGTAGATTAAGTTACAACGCGTTTTGTAATATATATCGTGACATCAAGGAGACATAATAAGGTGGTCAAATTTCTCTTGATATTTTGCAGGGAGAAAAAAATGCCACCTATTGTTTCAATCCCTAGGAGGGTCCCATTGCTTGTTGTGAACAATGAAGTTTTATTACCTGGGGGATCCCTTCGAATCCCCATTACTCGATCTGAAAAGTAAATAACCTCAATCATTGTAATGATTATTTCATGACATTCAAGAAGCTCACATTTTCCTTAATTGTTTATAGCATGGAAATGGTTAAACACTGGATTTTGAATCGCAGCCCCCTTTCCAGTGTTGTTATTGGAATCATGCCACGAGATCCTAGAGAAGATGTTAGTATCTGAATTACTTTATATTATGCGTTAGTTGTGATGAAATCATGATCATGAATCCATTTTGACTAGGGATCCCCTCTTATTGGCACTGCTGCTGTTGTGGTGCAAGTGACAGGAATGAATTGGCCACAACCAATGATCACATTGTTAGTGACAGGATTGTGTCGTATCAAAGTGGAGAAAGTGTCATTAGCTGGTTCCTTCCCCATGGGGACAGTGGTGCAACTTGACAAGCTTAGTTCTGACAATGGTAAGACATTTTTATTTTGTTTTGGGCTCTTAGCGGGATGGGGGGAGGAGTTGTTAACAAGTAATAACTTTCAAGAAATAAAAAGCAAATCATTGGAAATAAAACATTTAATTTAGTGAGTTGTGTTAAATATATAACTGAATGGTTAGAAATAACATAGGGCAAATAACGTTTCAGTGTGCACAAAAATCATTTTTGTGATGGTAGCAGAAACATGTTATAAGCTGTCTGTCAAGCAAAATCTTTAATATAGTTTTTAAAAGCTGATTTCTTATGAAACATTACTTTTGATTGGTGTCAGTTATAAAAAAAAACCTGCTTCTTAACTCTTGGAATTTTTCAACTCCTTTTTTTAAAAAAAACAAAAATTATTTCATTTCAAAAATGCTTGTTTCCCCCTGTAATTGCAATCATTAAAGATAAGAAAATTTGCAGTTAAATTTGTATGTGTGAAACAGTTGCATCAATATTAATTTTAACAGAATGTACAAATTAGGGTGGTTTTGTTGTTGGGCGGGGGGCAGGTAATGCTTCAAATGTTCACATTGTATTCTTCTGTCAACATTGTATATCGATCAAAACTCTAATTTGTATATCTGTTTCTTAACTTTTACATTTTTGAGAAATTCTATGTCCCTTTGAGTGGCATGACTGATAGAAAATATGCTTTAACTCATGACTTCCCCTAATCAAGACAATTTGAATACAGTAATCCAGACATCTGAATATGATGAAACCTTATCCAGTGCCTGATGAAGTACCCGATTGTAAGAAAACACTAATATGAATTAAATATTGTGTTGTAGCTAATTTGATACCCCCCCCCCTTTATTTTTAAGTGGATGAAGTTGATGCTGAAGATCCTGTTTTGGCTAGCCTTCTGTCAGAGTTCCGACAAGCTGTGCAAAAATACCTTAATTTACTGGATGAAAATAGTGCAACTGCTCTTAAGTTGAAAGTAAGTAAGATTGATTATGAAAATATTCAATATATCTTAATTTTTTTGTGTGTTAGAATTGCTGATTAAACTTTGCTTAGAGCCATCTAAAGCTAGCAGCGCCCAGATACCAATCTCAACCAAAACATATCCACAATTTTAGGCTAATTTTAGGCTAATTAAATGCTCTATTCCCGAATTTTAGGCTCCTCTGGATTTCCGAAAATCATGGGCGCTGCTAGCTTTAGTCTAAAGCTAGCAGCGCCCACCCAGAATCTATCTCAAAATCAATTGTAAAACCTGAAACCCATCCCAAAATTTAAGAATAATTTTAGGCTCTTGGAAAAAAATTATCCCTGCCTTCAAATTCCAAAAACCAGGGCTGTACAAAGCGAAACAATTAACATTGGTTCTTACGGGCGAATAAACACCAAAATCAAAAAACCTTAGGAAAAATCTGAAACCCGTCCCAAAAGTTAAGAATAATTTTAGGCTATTGGAAAAAAAAATATCCCCGCCTTCAAATTCCAAAAAGCAGGGCTGTACAAAGCGAAACATTTAACATTGGTTCTTACTGGTGAATAAGTTGTTGTAGTCCTAACGGGAATTTTCCATTTTTTGGAAAGGAAAGAGAGAAGCCCAAAATTATTTGTGGGTATAATAGTATTCCCAATAATGTGTGGAATATGAAGTTCAATTTTCAGAAGCTAAGTCGTAGTTCAGGTGTTATAAGAACTCAAATATTGAATATCGGGTAAAAGTGGGTGTGTTTTGATTAATATTCTAGTTTTTTTCAATCAGAACGATGCTAGCCCAAAATTATTTGAGATTGGCATATTGATATGTAATGTATGAGCAATTGCTAATAAATTCCCCATTTGAATTAGTTAAGTAGTTCAGAGATTATTTTGTGAGAAATGAAAAATTAATCGAAAAGTATGTTGTAGTCCTCAGGAAATTTTCCATTTTTTGGGAAGGAAAGAGAGAAGCCCAAAATTATTTGTAGGTATAATAGTATTCCCTATAATGTGTGGAATATGAGGTTCAATTTTCAGAAGCTAAGTCGTTGTAGTTCAGGTGTTATAAGAACTCAAATATTGAATATCGAAAAAAGTGGGTGTGTTTCGATTAATATTGTATTTTTTTTTCAATTAGAATGGTGCTAGCCCAAAATTATTTGAGGTTGGCATATTAATAGGTAATATATGGGCAATTGCTAATAAATTTCTCATTTTAATTAGTAAAGTATTTCAGAGATTATTTTGTGAGGAATGAAAAATTAATCGAAAGGTATGTTGTAGTTCTCACGAGAATTTTCCATTCTTTGGAAAAGAAAGAGAAAAGCCCAAAATTATTTGTGAGTGTAACCGTATTGCTTATACTATGTTGTATACGATGTTTAATCTTCGGAAGCTAAATCCTTGTAGTTCAGGTGTTATAAGAACTCGAATATTAAATATCGAAAAAAAGTGGGTGTGTTTTGATTAATATTCTATTTTTTTCAATCAGAACGGTGCTAGCCCAAAGTTATTTAAAGTTTGCCTATTAATAGGTAAAGTATGGGCAATTGTTAATAAATTTCTCATTTGAATTGGTAAAGTATTTCAGCGATTTTTTTGTGAGGAACGAAAAATTAGTATAAAGGTATATTCTAGTTCTCACGAGAATTTTTCCATTTTTTTGGAAAAGAAAGAGAGAAGCCCAAAATAATTTGTTAGTATATCTGTATTCCGTATCATGTGTTGTATATGGCCTTGAATTTCCAGGAGCCAAATCGTTGTAATTCAGGTGTTATAAGAACGGAAATGTTGAATATAAAAAAAAATTGGGTGTGTTATGATGAATATTCCAATTTTTTCCAATAAGAACGGTGCTAGCCCAAAATTATTTGAGATTGGCATATTTATAGGTAATGCAGGAGTAATTGTGAATCAGTTCCTCATTTGAATTATTAAAGTATTTCAGAAATAATTTTGTGAGGAATGAAAGATTAATTAAAAGTTATACTGTATTTCTCACAAGAATTTTCCACTTTTTGGAAAAGAAAGAGAAGCCCAAAATTATTTGTGGATATAACCGTATTCCTTAATATGTGTTGTATGTCACACGCCACTGCCATGAGCCATATCCTATTACTTCTGGTTTTATAAGAACGGAAATGTTGAATATTGGAAAAAAATATGGACTGGTTTTGACTAATATCCCTTTTTTAATACGAACTAATATAGCCCAAAATTATTTGAGATCTGAATATTATTAGCTAATTTATGTGCAATTGTTAATAAATTCTTTATTTGAATTGGTACAGAATTTTGGGGTTTACTTTTTCAGAAATGGAAACGTGGTCTAATGTGTATATTGTAGTTATCACACGAATTTTTCTTTTCTTGGAGAAGAAAGCGTGAAGTTCAAAATGATTCATGAGTATAGCCGTATTCCCTATCATGTGTTGTATATGGCGCTTTATTGCCAGGAACGAAATCCTTGTAGTTTAGGTTTGATCGCAAATATTGGATAGCAAAAACAAAAGTTATTCTGTTGATTATTATTCCTTTATTTTTCAATAAGAACGTGTCTAGCCCGAAATTATTTGAGATTAGCAAATTGAGAAGCAATGTATGTGCAAATGTAAATAAATTCTCGTTTTGAATTAGTAAATTATTTTGGAGTTTACTTTCTGAGGAATGAGAAATTGGTCAAGAAGTATATTGTAGTTTTCACGAGAATTTTCCATTTTTTGGTAAACAAAGAGAGGAGCCTAAATTTTTTTCTGAGTACAGCTGTATCCCTTATCATGTATTTGAAAATGATGTTATCAAACGTGAAATACCTGTAGTTAAGGTAACGCAAATATTGAATATCGGAAAAAAGTTGGGACTGTTTTGATTAATATTCCTTTCATTTTCAATAAGAACGAATCTAGTCCAAAATTATTTGAAGTTGACATATTGATGGCCAATGTATGAGCAATTCTAAATAAATTCCTCTTTTGAATTAGTACAGTATTTTGGAGTTTATTTTGTGATAAACCAAAATATCAAAATTTATATACAAGTTTTCACACTAATTTTCCAAACAAAGTCTTCTTTTTAAAACAAAGTGAGTAGTCAAAAATTATTAGAGAGTATAGCCGTATCCCCTATTATGTGTTGTATATGACATTAAATTGCCAGGAACGAAATCTTTGTAGTTCAGGTTTTATAACAACACAAATATTGAATTTTGCAGGAAAATAGGGTGTTTTGATTAATATTCAATTCTTTTCAATAAGAATGCATCTACCCCAAAATAATATGCGTGTCGCGATTTTTTGCCATAATGTGCATGTTATTTATAGAGCATTGGATTGCTTGAAGCGAAATACCTGTAGTTTAGTTTTGAAAAAAAAACAACAAATATTTGAGATCGGTAAGTATTTCGAACAGTTTTTTTTTACTTTGCTTTTCTTTTTCATGAAAAACATGACAATGCCCAAATTATTTCAAGATCACATCTTATTTGCTGGTATGTGTTCAATTGTTAGTAAATTCCATATTTACATTTGTTAGTTAAGTTTGTTTTATTTATTTATTTATTTATTTTTTTGATGAATGAAAGATTGAGAAAAAATGTAGTTTGCCTTTTATACTAGGCATTATTCTTTTCCCATTTTTGGATTTCTCTATTATTGATTATGATTTTAGAATTGTAGATGTATAGTTAAATAACTATTTTATCTTTTAATTCGTCGCTGCTTTTTGGAGAGAATTTTTCTTGTATGAAATATTTAGTAAGTCCATATTGGATGTTTACATAGGAATGATTCAAAGTAATTATTTTAAGGCTTGATATTGATCCTGTCGGAATAAATGGTAAAACTCTCAACAAATACATTTTTTCTTTTTTAATGTTGGAAATATACGTGTACGGTATAATTCTCCCAGAATATTTGTGAAGTTTCTCCGGATTTCCTAGTTTTCAGATAGTGAGATTCTAGCTTCTCCATCCTCGTTTTTGCTAAGTTGATTTCGGGGCGTTTTTTGATGACACTAAAGAACCCAAAATTATGGCCCAAGACTTCTTGAGTTGAGTTGCTGTTGGGATGGTTTTTAAAATATTTGTTATCGTACGTAGGGGTGAGTTTCAAAATTTTGAAAAAGAACAAAAATTTCGCATGTTTACGACCACACAAATATTTTCGAATTTTCAGTACGGGTGGATGTTAAATTAACAACCCACAATTTTTAACCTTAATTTCGGAGATTGTAGGGTACCAAAATAATGTTTCTGGTGTCACTGAAGAGCCCAAAAATATCCCAAACTTATGGTGGGAGAAATTTTGAAATTTGAGAATTAGGGGTGGTTTTGAATTTTTGTTTTCGTATTTAGGGGTGTGTTTCGAAATTTTGAAAAGTGGTTCCGAGGAGCCCAAAATTTACTTGTTTTGACCGTACAAAAAATTTGAGTTTTGAGGAAGTGGGGGTGCTAGCTTTACCACCCCTATTTTTGAAACTTTAATTTCGGGGTGTTGTAGGGTACCAAAAATAATGTTCTTGGTGTCACTGAGGAGCCCAAAATTCGCCTAAACGTATGGCGGAAGAATTTTTGAAATTTGAGAATGAGGGGTGGTTTTGATTTTTTGCTTTTGTATTTAGGGGTGAGTTTCGAAATTTTGAAAAGTGGCCCCCAGAAGCCCAAAATTCACTCGTTTTGACCGTGCAAACAAATTTGAATTTTAAGTAAGAGGGGGTGCTAGCTTTACCGGCCAAAATTTGAAATCGTTATTTCGGTGTTGGGAGGTAGCCCAAAATTTTTGGAAGGGGGCT
Source organism: Acheta domesticus (assembly GCA_031308135.1). Taxonomy (NCBI): domain Eukaryota; kingdom Metazoa; phylum Arthropoda; class Insecta; order Orthoptera; family Gryllidae; genus Acheta; species Acheta domesticus. The sequence goes on along the minus strand of JAHLJT010009419.1, from coordinate 138,417,285 downwards.
GAAATTAGCCCAAAATTATGGCGCAAGAATTTTTGAGCTTTGAGAAAGTGGGGGTGCTAGCTTTACCGACGTAGTGGCGCCTGCTATTACAAGCACACCGCCCAGACCTGGTCCCTGCCAAGTACCGCCGTGTGTGTAAATAAATAAAACAGTGCCCGGCGGGGACCGCCTAGGCCGATGCCCGCTTGTC